>WBNH01004692.1:259387-278146 GCA_013401255.1 Urocolius indicus | reverse complement strand
TCTCCTCTTTTCTAAACAGCCCCGGACTAAAAAGCTTTGCTGAAGCCCCAAATTAAAAGCTTTGTTAAAGTCAGAACAGATGACAGTCACCATTCACCCCTTATCTAGCCAGCCAGTTATATCATCACAGAAGGCTGCATAACTTTATGATCACTACTACAGTCTGTCTCCTTTATTCTGCTTTAATCTCTACATCTTCTTCTGAGGGGAAATAAGTGAGTATCATCAACCTTAATATCATCAATCTTAATATCTTAATCTCTTCTACAAAAGAGTCACGCTCTTCACTTCTTTTCTTAGGTATGCTCCAGCACTGCTTAACAGTGTTCCATAATAATTGGTCAATAAAAATCGACACTGAACACTCATATTTTCAGTTCCTCATACATGCTCCCAACACACTGGCAGCTGCTCTTCTGCCTAGGTATTAGGGTCTCTCACTAACAACAGCTGAAGTTGGCCAGATTGTTATCACTACCAAGTCCAAAATAACAGGTAGCACCAAAACCTGGAGGGATTTGGGAGTAGAAGTGGGTACGTGATCTGTAACTTGCAAAAAAATTTTTACTACCACATTCAAGAAAGGCAACTTACTGATTTTATTCTTTACATCATATTGGCTCAGTAAGATGGGAAAATAAAGACCTATAAAACCTATTATAGTTATTTCCTAAATTCTCTATATTCATGAGCTTTTCATTCTTTTGAACATTAGAATTGTATACACTTCCAGTAACACACATTTCTATAACTCAAATATCACATTTGAATGAGTAGCATATTTCCTTTACAAGCTGATCTACACAGCAATATATTCTTACCTCTGTTCTCTCCTGTACCAATAATGCTTCTGACTTAATGCTAAATATCTCAACACATCACCTTAAAATACCAAGACCAAGCACAAATGACTGACCTTCACAGAAGAGGTTAAAAGTGCACTTTCCACTGCCAGTCATCCAGATGCCTTTCTAAAATTAAGTAAAAAAAACCCCAAAAAACACAAACAAGAAAAACCCAGTAAAGAAACAATCGTGATTAGACCCAGCTCTGCCAAGTGTCTAACACAATACTCTTTCTGCCACATGAGAACACAGGAGTTTTTCCTTTACAAAACCTACAACAGCACGGTGGGTTGACCTAGGTCAAAGGCCAAACACCTACCTAACCTCTCACTCACTCTCTTAGAGAGAGGAAGGGGAGGAAAATAAAAGGAAGGTTAAATGGCTCATGGATTAAGATTTCAGTTTAATAGGTAACAAAACAGCTGCACGGACAAGTAAAGCAAAAAGAACAATTCATTCACTACTTTCCCTTGGCAGGCAGATGTCTCACCAGTTCCTGGAAAGCAAGGCCTCAGCATGCCTAGTGCTTGCTCAAGATGACAAACACTATGAACACAAACATTCCCCTCTTCCTCCTCAGCTTTTACTGTCGAGCATGTGTCTTCTCTCAACCTCCTGTCCTGACTCAGCCTACTCATGGTGGTGGGAGAAAGCCTTTACCTGTGCAAGTACTGTTCAGCAACAGTCAAAACAGTTTGCCATCAACACTGTTTTAGGCAAAAACATTAAGTACAGTACCATACAGGCTGCTACAAAGAAAACTAACTCCATCCCAGTAAGACGCATAGGATAACTAGTTTGTTCACTTCTGTTTGGCATGTGACATGGCACAGCACACATCTCACTGCCCTTCAGTTCTCTTCAAACATACGCAAAAGATTCTTGCAATAGGACAGAAAAGCAACTGAAGGAGTAAAGCACACAAAAGCCGCATAATTCAGGGAATGCCAGTTACTGCTAGGAACTTTTCATTCTTTATCCAAGTCAACATGTTCAAGTTTCACAGCAGATAAAATTACCTGGCGTTGTAATCAAACTGTATAGTCACTGGTTTTACCAAAATGGCAAGGTGCTTGAACACTAGGTGGCCACATTGTTTAGATTCGAAATAGTAAATATGCACAACAGTGTTACTGAGGCATCTAAGCTCTCTCTAAGTTCCACAATAACGGTTTCTTAACCCCTAAGTAAGTCCTTGGATTTTTCACACACTCAAAGAGACAGCCTAGAACTTCCACAAAACTCTGAAGCCATAAAGATAAACCATGAGGCTGCCTGCCATGAAGAGTGCAAAAAAGGTTCAGGGAGGGGAGATGGAGAGCAAGAGATTTTGACACTGCCAGGTAACAAATCACAGATATGCAGATATTTTTTCACGTCCTCAAACTCCTATCAGCCACAGAGGCTAAGAACAAGGCAGCAGTGGAAATAGCTCAGTGAAGCTCACTTCGTTGTTAGGAGAAAACTACCACCACTTAATTTTCACTATGTGCCACAAATATGTTTAGACACAAAGAAATAAGACACTACACAGAAATTCTGGTTCACGTACAAAACATACAACTAGGGGAAAAGTTGCTGATAACAAGAAAAATAAGTTTTAGAGTAACAAGATCATTATCAGAGAAACGCCCAGCATTCACACTGTTAAACTGTGTACCATGAGGTTAGGACGAAACATAATCAATCCCTGAAAGCAGGAGTCAAGAACATCAAGAGCTTTGAAAATCTTCCAAGAACAGCAGGAGGTCCTTAAAACTGGAACAATCAAGATTGAGTGATCCTCCTTCACTCTAACTAGAATTTATGGAAAGGAGCAATGTAATAATGAAAAACGGGTACATCCAACAGATTTTGCAGATTTAAGGTTCTCCTCAGACAGAAATCAGTAGTTCTTATAAGCCCAGGCAAAATATAAAGCCCAACACATTCACAGGAGAAGAATGGGCATGACCTCTCTCTAAGCCAAGTTAAAGTATTTTGTAGATGGTTAGTTGGAGTGAGGACAGTGGGCATATGAACTGTCAACAATGGCATACTGTTGAAACTTCAACAGCTTCCCATCAAGTGGAACCAAGATCCAGTTCCTGCAATATCATGTCGACTGTAATTGCTGAGGTATCCATCACCACAACCACATAATCCTCAAAAACAAGAGTCAAGAGCCCTCCTTATGCAAGAAAGAGTATGTCCACCGGCCATACATTCTAAAATAGAATGATAATTTGCACATTCTGGCCACTGTAACACTGTAACACTATGTATTGTGTTATACATAAATATACATAAATCTTACCACTAGAAAAAATTTGTTTAGCCACCTGACCTAATGAATTACCAGACCAAGTGGTTAGTGGAACTGAAATGTGTCATTTACTCCACCCCAGAGACATACTTTTAATATTTCTGTTACACAGAATGTTACCAAGACAATGTCTGTGAACAGAAAACTTACAGATTTCAAATGTCTCCATCCAAAGATGCTAATAGTTGATAGTGCTTGGTGGTAGTAGCATCAGTCCACTAAGCTCCAGAAAGGAATGATGTTAATATAAGAGCAAGGTGGCTGGTATGACATTTATATCTCTGGCATCTACTGTCCTTGGGATAAAGTATAGTGGAAACAGTACCAGCAGTGTCAAACACAAGAAAATGGAAGAATTGTAGGAGTAATGTGTACAGAGAATCAGAGGCAGGCAGCATAGAAATATTTCCCCATTAGCAGCAGCATCTTTTTTTATATTCATTTCAGTATTACAAGCCCTCCAGAGGACGTCATGGTGGTGGTGTACATCTCAGCCTTAGCAATGTCATTATACAAACGAATTAAAGTGAACAAGCATTTTGCTGTGGGTGGACAAAGTATACCTGGAAAGGCTACCCTCAGAGTAAACACTCACTCTGTTCACCAAACAAGATTTGTACGTAATCACAGGGTTCCAGGACATGAACATCTGTCTCCCTGATGCATCTCAAACATGACGCATCAAGCAAAAACAATGGACAGAATGATGAAGAAAGTAATCTAAATTTACTTTCAAGAACTCAGTAATAGGAGACAAAACACATATAACATTAGAACATACGGGTGGAGTTTCTCATGGATGATTCTTCGAAGTCTTTAACCATATCACCATTCTTCCAGGAATTCTCATCTTGTTTGACTAATAATTTCCCATTTTTGTTGCCAAATGACATCCCAAAAAACTCAAGTAGTTTTTTTTCCACATGGTCAGTAATCAAGTTCAACGTTTGTCTTTGGGAATCTTATGTTACATCATGCTTTTCTTATATGGAGATCTAATTGTTATTTCCTTATTTGAAGTCCTGTGCTCTTTTGAGTTGACTTTCATTGTTCTTCAGCCTCTACATAACAGGGCCAGTAAAAAATTTTTAAAAAGGCAAGTAAGCTCAAAAGTCAAGGCTCTTAAACTATGGCATGGATAAAGACACAATACTATGTACCAAATCCAGAAAAGCCCAAATAATCTAGTTAAACTCTGAATGATACACAGAGCTCACTTACATTTGTTATTATTTTATCACTAACTTAAATTGACATTTAGTCAAAGACACCCCCCCTCTCATATATTTCAACATAGACTGCCAGGCATACTTCTCTCCTTTACCACCCACCGGATCAAAGACCTCATGAAGCTAACAGAAATACTGCTGTCCAGTTTCTTTTCCAAGTCACAAACTATTTGCTTGCCTTCTACCATTAGCACTCTTGAGTTTCACTGAAATCACACTGTCTTCACAACACACCAACATGCTTTTTAACTGCAACTGAATTTAAAATGTTTGGAAGGGGCCTTTACAGATCAACTAGTCCAATTTGCTTGACATGGGCAGAGACATCTTTCACTATATCAAGTTGCTTGAAGTCCCATTCAACCTGACGCTGAACAGTTCCAATGATGAGGCTTCCACAGCTTCCCTGGGCAACCTGCTCTAGCGTCTCAGGATTTATATCAGCATTATCATATGTCAAATAGAGAGTGTGTTTTTTTTTCTGTAGAAGATGGATCAAACTTCATTTGACAGCCAACAGGAGAAAACAGGCATATATTATTTGCCTTATAACTTAAGGCATCAAAAGAACACATCTGAAGCTGAAAGATGATTCAAGCGGAAGCCACACCATGGTCTCCAAACAGCTACAAACCCTACCGAGTTGAACAAAGCATCAAGGAATAAGAGCAGCAAGAAGGTAACTATGAAAATGTACACATCTATTGGAAACATTGTTAAACTCAATCTCACAGATGTCAAAAGTCAAACACTTCACCTTTCCCTCAAGAGTTCAGATCATAAGGAGAAAACTACACTAAGGACAAAGGAGATGAAAAGGAACTTAATACATGTTCATCATCTAAAAAGACTATACTAAACAAGGAACAGAACCGTAAACATGAATAAGATGTCCTGTAAATTACTAAGTACAAAGAATCTGCAGTTTTCAATGGACCTAGAGATGAAAAGGTTATGAATATGAAAAAAGGATGTAGCAGCAGTTAAATCTCTTGAGTAACAGCTTCAGCTGCAGAAATGCTGTTTTTATTGGAGCAAATTATAATTGTTTACCCTCTCTAAGAACGGGAATTTAAAGGCTGTCTAGTTTTAAGACACAGACAGCAAGCAGCAAATTGAACCTCACTTTTCAGAAATGTGATGGGAAGACAGAACCATTAAGAAAACCTCATCCAACAAGTGGTGTGTGCCTGCCTAACAACATAAGAGAAAAAACAACAGGCATGAATAAGCCACTATGATAATAAACATTGCAAGGTTATACAAACCTGTAAGGCCAAAGGTTATACAAACCTATAATCTGTCCTCAGTAATAGAGACACGCAAATTAAAGTGGTCCACTGCACATCAGCCCTCAAGTCTAGTAACAGGTCACTTCCAAATGTAGTAGTATAAAACTAATCAAAATCCCCACTTTAACAAAAACTGTGGAATTAGAAATCAAAAAAATAACAGTGCAGAATAAAGAGAGTATCAGCTGCTAACCTGAATTTATCAGTGATGGAGACACTCTGAAATAGTAGGAAGTCAAAACAAAAAAAATACCTATAAGAAAGCTAAAATAGCTAGCAACAGCTATCTTTCAAATACAAAAAATAAGCTTAAAAAATAGTAAGAGTCACTGTAATAACACCTTCAAGACATTTATGGAGTCCAATGTTCTGCCTCCACCTATCATGGACCTTTTATTTGGACAGAGTTGTCAGTAAATCAGTTTCCATCAATATGGAGCCCAACTTTTCCCTTGCCAAAATTCCCTGCTCTCTGCACAGCAAGCAGCACAAAGTGCTTTCAATACATTAGAGACCTTTATAATAAATACTACAGTAAAACAGAGAACAAAACAAGTCAGATTTTCAAGTCATCAAAAAAATTAAGTTATTGCTTGAAAGTTACAAGTAAAAAAACTTCACCAATCAAAACCCAAACATACACATAACATGCATTGTAGGTTAATACGTTTGACCTTAAATTCCTTTTTGAGGGCTTTTATGAGTTTTCCATTAAACAATTCAGGGAAGTTACATTTTACTTCTAAGCATTAGATTTCTACAGCAAAATATTTGATGAACTTGTCAGTAAAAAAAAGCACACATATTTTAAATACACAGAAAGGATAAGAAGTGCTTACCTTAAGTTTGAATTCAAGCTGTGGTAGAACAGAAAGCAAGAGGTGACTATCAATATTGTATAACTCCAGAATCAAGTCAAACACATGCTCTGACAGGTCACTAATTGACGTTTTACCAAGCATGAGAACCTGATTGAAGAACTGGAAAATAAAAGAGAGTGTACATCAATAACAAGAGTACATATACTCTCTTCTAAACCCTATTCTTGTCTAAACACTAAACCTCACAACATTTACACCACTGTAAAAAAACAGAGAGGGAACAACAATACACACAGATCAGAATCCTGTACCAAAAGTCTTCAAAAATATCATTGTTTTCTATCAACATAAACGTGGGTTTTTTTACTTGTAGAAGTGATGTTTAGCTCACCACAGCAGGCCTACAAATAATTTAAGAAACACAACTTCAGAGGAGTTCCAGGGCATCACATCTTTTTATAATGTCATTACATTTAGTTAGTTTACTATTTAGAAAAATAATTTTTTATATACCCAATGAATTCCAAGCAAGGCTGCAAAATGTGGTTAATTACTACACTACACAGCTGACAGGTTAAGGAGTTGTTAATAAAAGCATAGGAATTAATAAGTGACTATTCCAGAATTTGTTTTCACAAGCGGCGTAACACAGCTGTACAGCAATTATTCTTGGTAAATTTGAGAGAAAATTCATACTTCCCATTAAAGAACGTATTTTCTAATATCAAATATTAATTCCACACTACCTTCAACTATATCCTCTCATAACAGATGGGCAAGAAGCAACTGAAGAGTAATATACTACTCTAACAAGGGAGAAAACATAACATAGAAAACTTTACTTCCCTTTGGGTTAAAATAACACAGAAGTGTGGCAAAAAATTATATTATTTCTACCAGCTACCAAGGCAACAGAACACATTTAACTGGCACTTCAGTTTCCTATTTCCAAACCTGGGACAGATGAACATCATAATTCTCTCTACTTGCTAAGGTTAATCAGATCAGTAAAGAAACTAAAATCATGAAAGCTACTATTTTTTAAGGTTACAAAATGAACCCCAACAAGGGAAGCAACAGTGAAGCCCACAGTTTCTAGTGATAATGACCAGAAAATAACAGGTAAGTGCATTTCCATTAGAAGTTAAAGACTCCATACTGTCTTGCAGAAAAGTTTTCTTTCTCTGGATACAGTTGCCTGAAATGTATACACTCCTGGTTAGGAAACTCATTCCTACTGCACCTTCAATATATATTAAGAAATAAATTAACCTTCAAAACATAGAAACCAGACAGCACGATACTTCCCACTTGTGGGAAACCAAGAACAAAAGACTGCATGTACATATTTTCCCTGAGTGGAAGATTCTTATTGTACAGACTTCCTTAAAGCCCACAAAAACATCACCCAGTTCATAATCTAACCTTACAGCTAAACATTAAAAACACATTCCCATGTAGCAATACCTTTCCAAACAGCAGGCCTGACTAACATGTTTGAAGCAAGAGTTTGCACTGAAGGGTTTTAAAGTCTTGGAAGGTACCCACTTTCCCCATACCAAAAATGTTTCGAGTCTTACAGCAACAAAAAGCATTCTACTATTTTCAAGCTCCTGAGGTTTTGGATAGCTGCCCTAAGACCTGCTAAACCCTCAACTACTTACTAAAAGAAAACTAAAAAGAGTGGGTTAATTTTTCTTTATTTTCTTATACAACTCAAGTTAGAGGAAACTTCCTCTCATCTCCCTTCTCTTGCCGTGTCTATTTTACCTACACCCGACTGAGACACAATCCTCAATCCACTCATTTTTCTTCCTTACTATCTATTATTAGACTCTGTTTCTTCCTTTTTTCCTGTGACAAAGGCATTAAAATTCTGCTCTCCTTCTCTTAGCTTCTAAATAGTCTCATCCCCTCACTAGAAAAAGACTTTTGCCACGGGAACAATGTGTTTAGATGCATTGTTCTGATAAAAATGTAGCAGTACATTTGGTCTTCCAGTCACATTAAGGATTGAAATGCAAAGTTCCCCAAGACAGCAGAAAGTAAACTATCCATTGCATTTCAGAAATCAAAATTGTTATGGGCTTAGTAATTTGTATATGGTAGAGAACCAGACTTGAAGGGATTGTTTACAAAGTGCTTCATTAATAAAACAATTATCTCAAAGAACAACTGAGATTTTGTAAAAAATCATTTTACAGTCTTATTTGATGGCATGTAAGTCATTGTTTTTATAATACAGCTTAGTCTAAAAGTTCAGTGATTTTTCTATTTGTTTGCAGACTTTACTTACATTAGTAATGTATGGTTCAATTGCTTGCGCTGTCCTCTTTAGTAAAGCCTTTGCCAGATCATAGGCTTGCTTGTTTAAATTCTGGGGGGAAAAAAATGCAAACACACAAAAAAGTTTTAAGTACATGCATTAATCCTAAAAATACAATAATATAAAGCTACTGTGTACTGTTAAATGCATTAAAGAAACAGCTTATTGCTATATATACTTTTAGTAGTGAAGGTAACACAGTAAAACCAAACCTAGTTGAAACAGAGCTTCGTAGTCCACTGATATTACCAAAACAATGTTTTCCTGGCAAATTGAAGGTTAATTTTCAGTTGCACATCTAAGCTTGACACTCTTTGAAGGTTCTTCCACTTAATTGCTCCCCCTTATCAGTTTCCGCAAAAAAAAAAAATAACAAACACAACCCAGGAAAGCAATATAAAGCAACATTGAGGCATTTACAGTCATCAGAGAAGCAGCACTCTGAACACGGTTGTGGTACAAAGTATGATTCTTTCCCTACAACAGACACCTGTGAACTACCATCAGAGCTTCTCCATAATATCTTACAAAGCTACTCAGCCTATTGGGCTGCAATAGCAAAAATAATAATAATAAAAAAAAAAAAAGCATGTAGAGTTTGAGTTTGCAAGCAAAAAAGGGTGGATAGGACAAACTATTTAAACTCTCATAAAAAAAAACCACAAAAAAGCCAACACTCTCCCCATTCCTATGCCTCCATAAGTCTAATTGTGTTATTGCTCTACCATTGTGTCCTTCCTTTCCCAGCACGGACTCTCCATCCTCTAGTTGCTACATCATTTCTACAATTTCTGTACCACAAGTTTTTAAAGATGTTCAGAAATACATGCAACATGCAACTCAGCCCTTACAACATCCACTTGATTAACACATAGAAGAATGAAGGAAAAGTCTTCAGTACAAATAAATACATGGTCTTTTAATAATTGTTTCTAGACAGACAAGTCCCTGGCATGGTTTAGGCCCATCAAGGGACAAAAGACCACGATTAGGCTCAAGTGCTACAGACTTGAGTATTCCTAAACGGCAGGGAGGAGTTAATTCCTGCTTATGGCCCAGGACAAAACAAACCAGGCTACTCCCTTCGGCAAGAAAAGAGAAAATAATTTAATCCACCATCAGCCAAATCATAACCATAAAATCCCAACACATAGCAAACAGAAAACACCACAGAGTGGTACAATGATGAAGAGTGCAACCAGCCCTTTAAGACCACCTTCTCCTCACCCCTCCCCTCTTCCCAGGCTCAGAGTTGCAGGGGTATAACTGCGTTCTCGCCACGGGTTGCAGAGGGGTCTCCGGTCCAACACTTCTTCCTTCCACCTTTTCTGCCTGTGAGGTCCACATGGTCACCTCCATCTCGTACCATTCCTCCACCTCCTCCCAAGCACTTCAAATTCCTGTCCTTAAACAGTGATCAAAGAGGTGCCAGATTGGCCCAGCCAGGCCGGAGGTGGGTCTGAACCCAGGAGCTGGGGGAAAGTCGAAGAACTCTTTACCAGGTCAGCATTGCAGCCCCCTCCCACTGTTACCAAGCAGAAGTGGCTCCTCACTAAACCATGACAGTCACCTAGTTTTTATTAGTCTTTGCAGTTTACATAAACTCAGAATATTCCAAGACGATAATATAAAGAGGCAGTTTGTGGTTGTTTTTTTTAAATACATCTCATTAATAAAAGGAAGAAAACTTCCTTTCAGTATGATGAGAAGCAAACATCAGATGCATTGCCACACCCAGGGCATTTTTTTTCCTTGCATATGCTATCTGAATGAAGAGATGACTTGCTAAGAGATTAAGAGCATTGTTCACAATTTCAAAAGTTTTATATAGAACTACAAGGTTCTAGATAGCAGTACAAACAAATTAACAATTTCTGTTATAAAACAAAATAATTCTGATTTGCCTACTGACAGAATTAAATTAGGTGACTGAAGTCCAAAGATTAAGAAGATTCAAGCCTGAACTGAAGTACTTGTTTTACTCAGAGCTACTACAGAAGGTGAATAAAAATCCCAATTCCATAAAGATACTCGAATGCTTGCAGAAGATGCTAACATCCTTGTATTTTCCTCTCCCCTTATCTAATCAAGACACGAGGGTCAACATTGACAATCTTTTTACAAAATTGTACAGGTGTTCCAAGTCCTGGAAAAGAGAAGGTTCTGCATGACAGATAGCTCCCTAAGGTTAAGACAAAAAAAAAAAAACCTCCACCACAAAAAAAGCCACAATAAACCACAAAGCAGTGTGCCCATTTCCACCTGTAGTGTTTGTTTTCTGATATTTAGCTAAAGTTAGCATTCTTCAGAATATAAAGGGCACAAATAACTGCAATAAAGAAAGCATGCTATTTGCAATTCTTGCTCTGGCCCTTCTTGATTTACACAGTTCATCTCCATCAAAATACAGAAAACAACTTTCACCTAGGTAAGAGCGAATTCTAGATTCTAAGCAAGATCTGACTGATGTACAAAACAAGTTCAAACACAGACCTAGCATACCAGAGTTCCAGTGGGCAGGTCTGTTTTGATTCACATTAATTACACTTTCAGCTTGTATCTTTCACACAGTAATTCATTTTAAAATTTTAATGTTTGCTGAAATACATGCTAGAAGTAGCTATTTGCAACTTTGAGTAACATATTCACATTACACTTCGCTCTCTCTAAACAAAAGCTGTGAAGAAAAAAAATAGTCCAGATCACAACTGGCTAAGCAAAGTCAGCTTTTTTTTTCATGCCTTGTGTACTTGATTTAATTGTGTCAATAGCCAGGGTCCTCAAATGTCCAGAGGCCATACTTTCTGAAAATAACAATGTCAAGCATTGCCTTTTTCCAGCTTCAAGATAAAAGCAGAAACAAGAAACTGCAACAGTCTTATTTTAAATGAAAATGGGAGCAACATAGGCCATTACCAAATAGGTTCTAACATCAAACCTATCTTTCCAACTAACTTAACAGCCACCAACACACTTTAAACTTAGCTTGAAGGAGAAATTTTATAAGGGTAAGACCTAATTTCACTAAATTTCTTCTCTGTGTTTAGATAAAATCTTCTATCATTATCCTCTTCAATCTTTCTATATATGTCAGAAGAAAAGACATGTATTTCAAGATCTTTTAAATGATTTAAGAAAGCCATTACAAGGGGGACAATTTTATCAGGATGCCTCTAAGAGTTTTCAAGCATCCAGTGGGGATAAGCTTTAGAGAATCTTGATTTCAATTCAACTTATGCCATCGGCTGGCAACACTGTTAAATATAATCATTAATAATTACTAAATTGACAGAAAAAGCAGAAATAAGTATTGAATGCTAAGAATAAATCAAAACATACCCATGAAAAGGCAGAATACAGATGTTCTGTGAGACAATCTAGAACTTACATTTACCATCTAAAAACAGCATTACAGAATGCTGCAGACATTTCCCCCTCCACAAGAGAACATTAATAAACAGAGGAGGACATTATCTGGTAATGCTTAGATGGCCTCCAAGCAGTAATATTTGAAGAATAACCACCTCTCTCGTCCATATGTTCTCTCCTTTGTCTCAACTCCTACTTGTGTATATATTGCTAGCATCTCCAACTTTTTACATGTGTCTGGAAAATTATTTAAGAATTTTGCCAATTCATTTTCATACTTCATCTTCTCTACGAGGTTTGACAAACCTCTATTGCAGACACAAGAATCAGTGGCAACCTCTCTGACAGCATGGCACAGACATTTTTTGTGTGTATATATATATATATATATATATATACACACACACACACACACATATACACACACACACACACACACATATACACAATGCTCTTGAAGAGTTTGCCACAGTGCCAATACTCAGTGGCAATGACACAATAGAGTTGGCTATGATGGAAATGTATACACACGGCTTTTTTTCCAGTTACTTTTTCCAGTTGTCCCTTAACATCTAGATTAACACAGCTCAAAGAAATTAAGAGTGAAATAATTTGTGCTCATCCTTTACAAGGAATCAAAAACAAAGACGACAACAGAAAACGAATGCATGTCCCTTATTTCTTTTCTTACAAGGATGACTAGCTAGCATCAATCCATTCCTTAATTTTGTAACTTCAGGACTAAAATAAAATGTTGTCTACATCTAGAGCAAATAATCTTAAAACACATACATTATGTATTATTTTCTTGGAATTTGAAAAGGGTCATCATTTTTTTCTTATTATCAATGGCACAGCAACAGAATTTGTATCCAAGAGCACTTGACAAAACAGTTCTAACAGATTCCCTAGTTCTGCTAAGAAGAGAAACATACTTTTAAGGTTAGCTGACAAAGAAAAAAGCTCAGCTGAAGTGTTGCCAAGACAGATAACACTAATTATTAACCAAGTTTCTTGTAGAGACAGTTAGGAATTTAATTGTCAATATCACTTTTCCAAAAAGATAAGCATGTAAAGCATGTGGGATGTGAAATGTGGGATTCCCTGTAGCACTTCTGAGGCTGAGAATGGAACACTGGCAAACACTCAAGTAAACAAAGTAACATATGCCTTGTAACATACCGCACAAAGTTGTTTACAGGTGATGCCATAAAGGCTTTATGATCTAAAAAGACAATTAAAAGGCAAAAGTAAACTATTACTTTTTCTTGCCTTTTCACATTGACTATCTTATGAAGAAAGGCTGTGGGATCTGAAGCTGTTCAGCCTGGAGAAGGTGAGACTGAGCAGGGACCTCATTAACACTTACAAGTATTTGAAAGGTCAATGTCAAGAGGATGGGGAAACACAACACAAGAAAGTGTCCAGTGATAGGACTAGGGGTAACAGACAAAAGCTGGCACACAGAAAGTTCCACTTTAGAAAAAAATTCTTTACTGTAAGGGTGACAGAGCACTGGCACAGGCTGCCCAGGGAGGGTGTGGAGTCTCCTTCTCTGGAGGTTTTCAAAACCCAACCTGGATGCTTTCCTGTATGACCTAATCTAGATGGACCTACTTGAGAAGGGGGGTTGGACTAGATGATCTTCAGAGGTCCCTTCCAACCCCTATCATGCTATAGGTAAAAGTACCAGAATGCCATCTGAAGTTATAAAACCATTTCAGTTAGAAAGCAAGCCAGAAACCAGCATGTTATCCAAAGAACTAGTTTTAATTAAAACAGAAGAAAATGCAAAACCCCAAATACCTTAATCTATTAAAATGTTCAATCAATAACCTAAAGTCCACTCTAAACAGATTTGTTTTGATGCTATAGTCAATCTCAGATGATGAAAATTCTTCACCTCAAAATTAGTTCATTAAACGAGTCACAAAAGCAGTACAGTCAAATCTAGTTGAATGCAGGTGACACAATGAAATAACAGATGCTTAACTGCAGAAAATACAAACTGAATTATTTTGCACAGTCTTGCTTCTGTTTCTCATTTTCCAAGTCTTTTAGAAATCTGAGTTTCAGTCACACAAATGTCAGTCTGGTCCTGGCACAAACACACTATATCCCTTGAAGGACACAGATAAAACATTTAAAAGAAAACCCAAACAAGCCATCCCACAACACTGATCTATGCTAAGCATTTAGTCTTTCACTGTCAAAATAAGAATAATTTATGAGTGTTTATTTACTGAAATTAATGGCTTGCAGTACAGCACACTATTTTGCTGTGTTCTTCTGAGAGCACCTTATGAAAAGTCTACTCAAGCTTCTTCAGGTACAGCACTCTTTAAATTTTAAAAACCCCAAACATATAAAAAAAAGCCCAAAAATATCAATACCCTATATAAAACGGCACTCTGAATATGTTAAAATCTCAGTTAATACCTACTTAACCTTACTATAGTTTCCAAAAAGTACAAACAAATTAGCCCTTTCCTGAACACGCTTCAAAAGTACACATTTGCTCAATGATTTCCCAGATTTTTTGTTTTGGTCACACACAGCTTAAGTGGTCTTCTACATTGTAACCCAAGAGATCTCTGAATGAAGAATTTCACAGAATGGTAGGGGTTGGAAGGGACCTTTAGAGATCATTCTAGTCCAAACCCCGCCAGCTAAAGCAGGCTCACCTAGATCAGGGTTTGACTTCTTGGCTTTTTAACAGTTCTGTGTTGCAACATACATAAACTTTGACGTTTTTCCTCAATTAATCCCCATAACACTACTTTTTCTTTTTGACAAAACACTTCCCATTAAGTAAAGACAGTCATCACTTGGGCTCTTCAGGCACCATTTCTGAACATAGTTCAGCTGCATCAAAAACACACTAATATGCTTTCAATAACACCAATCAACATTTCTCAGATACACAAAAGCCAGCTACAAAGTAGCAGACACTTTTCCTCCCCCACTCAGGGTACAATATTACTTGTAATTCTTGATACAACATTACACCAAATAAAAAAGCCACAAAGGATGTCTCTTTTATATAGAGTTCTACTGACAGTGACCATATATAACAAAACCTGTGTATAAGTTTATAGAATATTAAAGCTATTAGGTTAGCATAAAAGACTACGGCTATTACTTTGGTTTGCAGCAAATTAATCAAAGCAATGAAACACGTCTGAATTTTCTGGCTATTAAAAATTATTTGCTAAAAAATATAAATAATTCAGGTAATAGAAACATATTTGCTACAGCTATTTACTCAATGAAATGTAAATATCTGAATACATACATCCAACAAATCAAAGTTTAAAAAAAAAAAAGGTCACTCTTAAGTCTTACCTTATGTGCTGGCACGAGATTAACTAACACTGTATCCAAAAGTTCCTGTGACACAGTATCTCCCTCACAAATGATAGAGCTCATTAGATCGACCATGTGCATGTGTACTTTTTGGTTATGGCCATTGCTGAAATTGAAAACAAGAATTCTTAGTGTACTACCCATATAAGGTAAAAATTTCCATTCAGAGTACTCTCTTTAGTGATGCCAAGCAACAGGGTATATAATCATTACATCCCAAGTTTTCTTAGAACTGAAAATACTCAAGTTTCTCAGCTGCATTTCCACTTTTTGAAGTATTCTTGAATCTCATACCCTCTTCTTTTACTACTGTAGTAAATGAGTAAAAGGACTGTATCTGTTCCTACTATGAAACAGAACAAGCGTATTTGAACACTTCTACCCCTCTACTCAACACTGGCTGGACTTCATCTGGGTGTTGTGTCTAGTTCTGGGCTTCCCTGCACAAGAGAGACATGGAAATCCTGGAATCAATCCAGCAAAGGGCCACAAAGATAAATAAGGTAAATAACGGACTGGAGCAGCTCTCATACAAGGAGTGGAGGTGACATCTTTTTTTTTTCCGCTTTCAGAAGAAATGGCTTAGGTAGGAAGTTATTACGTTTAAGTACCTGACCTTGGCAGTAAATAAGACAGGGCCAGACTCTTCTACGTGGTGTTCAGTGACATTGCAAGAGACGATGGACACACCATGAAATACAGGTCATATCGTTTAAACACACTTTTTTAATGTAAGAAAGAAAGTTTCTAAATATAAGGATGATTGAGCACCTGATGGTTGCCCAAAGAGCCCATGAAGTCTCCATCCTTGGAAACGCTCACAAGTCAACTGGCTATCTGCTTTAGCTGACCCTGGTTTGAGCAAGTAGGATAGCAAGGTACTGAACAGTACCTTCCAACATCTACTATTTTCTAGTTCACATTTTTATAGCAATAATCCTCCAAATTCCTTCGAACTGAATTACAATACTAAGCTGGTTAATGTTAAAAAAAATGACACGGTGGACCCAATACCTCAGTTAAAAATACCCAACCTCAACCATTCAATAGCATGTTACAACTGGGGGTGGCAATACTTACTTTATTACTGAAAACAGTGTTCTGTACAACTGAGTAAAAATCTCATTGCTGTCTTCTAATTCAAAGCATATGTTGTAAGACTTGACCCAAGCAATGTTCTGTGTTGACAAGAAAAAACACAAATTGTTAATACAAGACTAAGATGAAAACCTACATTTAACAGTTATTATGAGATAACTCATGAAGCTTACCTCAAGCAAATAAAAATATCGATTAAACTGGGGGCTTTTTGTATCTTCTAAACCCTTAAGTTGCCTGGTTATGAACATAAATATATCCTGAAAAAGAAAAGTGGCAGTTATTTAATCAATTGCAATGAAACTTTCAAAAATAAAATAATCACCTTTTAAAGTTACTAACATCATTCATCACCACAAAATATGCAGCAATGACAGATACATCACTGTTCAAGAGAAGATTACCTAGAAAACATTGACATTCTCTGTAATGAGTAGTTTTTAAATGCTTGATGTTTCTTTAAAGGGTTGAGAAAATAACTTTGTTCTGAAGCGGCAAATGTTTCTCTTTTGCAAAGTAAAACACTCAACTTGACAAACAGCTACAACTGGCTGACACACTGCAGAAGTAAAAAAGATTATTCAGAAGGACAATTTAGTAATTTTTACTTTATACTGGAATAGGTTTTGACAGAAGAAACAGGAAAAAAAAAGCAGTAGGCAACTGCAACTTTGCTAAGAGTATTATATATTTACATTGTATTGTTTGTACATTTCTCAATCACCACACTACTGACACAGGTCATGTGTCTTGTCCTGCTTCCTTTATCAACTTTCAGCACCAGAAGACTTCCTGAGTGAAGTCTCACACAGAACAAATTCCAGCAGGTTATAAAGAACAATTATAAACTGATGAGAAACACATGGAGACATGTATCTTAAATGATTTTTATATCCAGATCACGAACAGCTGGAAATAGCTACTACATTAAAATATTCAGAAGCATGTAACACCAGAAACAGTGTCCACAACCTCAACGGTCTCTACATAATATTTTATCTAGCAACCTCAGTATAAGTCAAATTCCAGAACCTATAAAGTTGCCATAATAAATAAAGTCTTATAATTAACCCTAAGAAGACTAACTAAAATAGTCTAGAAAATCTAAAATGTCTTCTGTGACTTTCAAAGGATTGTTACCCCTCAACCTCCCAAGAATAATAAGAACAGCACACAGGTACAATGTCTAGCATCTGAATGTTTCAAAATAACAATGGTATAGTTTGAAAAAGTATTAACTAGATTTTTTTTTCCTATTCCTGTTTTAATGGAACCAGGACACAAACTCAAAAATACTAATTTTTAATACCTAGTGTATTGGATTATACAATCCAAAGTTTCTTCATTTTTGAGCATACAGAATAGCATCTGAACATGCATTTTTAAGTGTAAAACACAGAATAAAATGAATTTTGGCTGCAGCTAAAAAATTGCAACACTTTCACAAACTGGACAACACGGTTCCACATCAGATTCTACATTAGAATTCAGACTCTGAAATCCAACTTGAGGAAGAACATTGTCTTTTGGGGATTATTTTTTCAATACCGGTTAACCACATAATGGCTTCCATAAGCATCAGATCCATGGCTTTCACCACAGAACATATCTGAAGTTTTTGTACCATCTATACCCTTACACATCTCCATTTCAGCCAAGAAGACAACCCATTTGTCGAAAAAGTTTGCTTTGACAGACAGCAGTGATTAGAGCATCTTCATCCACTGAAAATTAGATTTGGGCTTTAGACTTTCCCAAGACTAAGGACTAAGTTGGAAGGTTCCAGATCCCAGAAGAGCAATCCTGCTCCAGTTCTGCTTTTAGGCTATTATCAGTTATTTATCAGCAGTCCTGGCTTACCGCGCAGGTTCCATCTGGTTGGAAGTCACACAATTTAACACCCAGATATGAGGAAAGATGGAATGATGATCCGAGAAATTACAGGCCTGTCGGTTGGACTTCAGTGCCTGGGAAGCTGATGCAGCAGATCATCCTAAACTCTATTATGCAGCACATACAGGACACTCAGGTGATCAGGTCCAGTCAGCATGGGTTTATAAAGGGCAGGTCCTGTTTAACAAACCTCATCTCCTTCTATGACAGGGTGA
>WBNH01004692.1:232719-258713 GCA_013401255.1 Urocolius indicus | reverse complement strand
GCACTTAGGGAAATGGTCTAGTGGTTGATAGGGCTGGGACAAAGGCTGGACTCTGAGATCCTTTTTAAAGGTCTCTTTTCCAGACAAAACAATTCTATGATTCTACTCATGACATTTTCCACCTCAGTCAAAGTTTTTTCAACACTCAGCAAGGACAACTAAGATTTTTAATGACGATATGTGTAAGAGAAGGAAACCTCAAATTCCAATCCCTTCTCTTAGTATCTCACTTGAATAAAGCTTAAGCTACACATCCAAAGTGTCTGAAGCAAGGAAAAAAAAAAAAAAAAAAACCACCAAAATTCAGGTTTTCCCTCTCAAGACCTGATCTTCTTCAGTACTTCCATTTACCACCTTCAACTTTGGTGCTAAATAACTACAGGAGACCCAAACCTACAGTATGGATATGATATGAAATTCTGGGTGAAAACAGTGTCAAGATATAACCCAAGAGGAAGCATCCTTCCTCTTACCTCTTTGACATATGTATCAGAGCTTGTTCTGCAACCATAAAAGCTGTGTTCAGCAGAAACAGGTTTGTGAAAACCTATCTCAATAGCCCTAGGAAAAGGTCTCCATTGTTCTTTATTTCTCAGAATGTGTTTAGAAATCTGCATCAAGAATCGAATTCTCAAATCTGTACAGACTGCAGAACAGAATGGCCACAGCACAAGTTCCTAGCCTCTTCAGTAATGTACATCTTCAACATTTTCTACTGTAAAATCTGCAACTTAAGAAACTCCATTAAAAGGAATATTATAATTTGTTAGCCCACTCAGAAAAAATAAAAAACCTCTAAGCCTAGTAAGTAAAGGAAATAATGTACTCAAAGCTCAAGCAAAAATCAAGGTGCCTCAAAACTGGACAAACATAGCACAGTAGAGAAAGCTCCAGTTGAAGATGTAGTAAAATGATGAAGTATAATCAGTAGGTAAGATTACTAGATAATATGTAATCAAAAGTGCAACAATTCAGAACTAAGAAAACACAACTAACAGAAATCCCTAGTTCTCTCTCCAATGTTTCTGGAAACAAAGGACGTACTACAGTTGAAATTGTACCATTTGCTTTACTTAGGAAGCACTTCTGGCACAACCACTAGATCAGAAATTTAGTCACTTCTACTGTAATAGGTGTATCTTCTACCACAACCATTCCTTTTAATCCTACTGTGGAGAAAACAAAACAAGCGAAAAATAAAACACAACAAAAAGGTCACACAAACTCTTAAAACATGGACACACAAAAGTACATGGAGACACGAAAGCACACATTTTACTGTGTTATCTTCCCTTGCAAGATTTTCTCTAAGCCTCAGTTCATTCTAGATTCAGCCTCTGTCAGTGATATAGTTTGGCACTTGGAAAGTAAGTTTGATTACAATTTAAGAAATCCCACAAAACAATCTAATTTTTTTTTCTCCTGAAACAAATCCGCACATTTCTACCGCTTTTTTCAAACCTGGCATTTCTCTATCAACCATCTCCATCTAGTGGGATCAGTGATGTTTGTAGAGTTTTCCAATTCGTATCAGAAATAATTATCCTTTGTACAAAAATACTATTACTTTGTTTTAGTACAGACTTTACCTATAAAACATGGTAATCATGTCTTGACAGTGTATTTTCCTCATCGAAGGGATTAGCTATCTTGCAAATCATTATTCAATATTTCTGAAGTAACAAATCACTGTCTGCAAACCCTAATGACACTTCAGTAGATATTTATTTTCAATATAAATCCAAAATTCTGCAAATTATTTTAAGGTGTACTATGTATCGCTTTATCTGATGAATATTTTATCTGACCAACACTCCTATCCCAGAGCCACCTAAATGTTAGGCTTAAGTAGAAATAAAAAGAAAAACAAGAAAAAGATATTCTACATCATACCACCTGGTGTGGTAAAAAAGATTAATTCAATTTACCTTTAGTTTATCTGGTGAAGTGTATGGAGCTTCCGGGGCATAAATTCTGAAAATATCAGCAAGACAACATGCTACCAACAGGCGTACATCTTTATCAGGATGTTTGAGGAAAAAATCTGAAGCAAGATGTAAAGCAAGATTTAGGTAAAGCTCCTTTTCTTCTTCAGAGTCCTGGTCCATATCCATGAAAGTTTTCACAACCATCTAAAAAGACAAACAGACATCAGTACCTAAAAATTAAGTACTCAGTGTTACAGAGTCCTTACTGAAAAGTTTCTTCCTGGTTCCCGTACAACTTCTATCAAAAGCATTATTAGCAATGCAATAGCACTTATTTGAGTAACCAGTGTCATTTTTTTTCCAAGGCACAGGAAGGTCCTAGTCAAGTCCTCTCTATCAGTTGTCTCAACACACCATCTCAGCAGAGCTACTGAAAGCCTAGCTGTAGTACTTCACATACCTATTTGAGAAACCATACAATCAATCTGGCCATTAAAAAAAAAAAAAAAAAAAAAGAACAGCATTCACTGTTGTAGCCTTTCACTGAAAAATTTAAAAAGCAGCAAAACTTCATTAAAAAAATATTTATTTCTCCCTAAAGTATTTTGGGTTATGATTTATTTTCCCTCTATTCTCTTTCAGATTCTGTGTCTTCTCTGCTACTGCTCTGAGGATAAATTTATCCCCTGTGCTGCACATGTTTTCAGTGGAAGCATATAGAAAACTTGTGTAAGTTCAGTGCAGCCCAGTAGCATGCATGTTGTGCAACAGGACTGAAGTGCTCATTAGCATTAGTAGGATCCAGTAGACTGAAGTTTCAGAAGAAAAAAAGTCTAGGACAAAATATGTTTAACACCCGAAGTATCACAAAAGCAAGAAAAGCCAAAACTAGTAACTGCTAGTTGGCGAGAATCCTGATATTTTAAGAACTGTCTGGAGGAGAAAAAACAGAACTATTGACAAAACAAAGTAATTATGCTGTTCTCCAATTTCTTATTCAGATCAGAAAGGAAGTGTTTTTTTTAAGGAGTTTAAACTCTCACAACAAAGCAGTAATAAAGACTTAATTACATAATCTTAAAAATTAAAGTAATAATCCTCATGTATTTCACAAGTGCAGAAAGTAATAGTTTTCAAGAATATTAATGTCTGTGAGGTTCCTCAAAAAACTCAAGCCCCACAACCCTAACTCCTAAAAATTACTTTGCTACAGGTTGGGGAATCAGTTCCCCTAAATTAACTTTCTTCATGTTTTCCACTACTTTCTTCTCTAAAAGTACCAGTTTACTGTAGAAGCTTAAATGAAATTTAAGAAGTATTTGAAATTACTATAGCTTGTTTCTACTGATGATTTTTTTAAAACCTCATTTAAATCATTCTGCACAATTTTTTTCAACAAAGTGGTAGAACAGAAGGCACAACAGCCAACAACTTCTTCCTCCTGAGCACGGAAGCAAAGGAAAAAAAATCCTTTCAGATAGAAGATACAGTAATAGTATAGCAGAAACTTCAATCTGCAAACAGTTACTTGTTTACTAACCTTTAGCCTTCTCACCATCTCTTCTTTAGATATTTTATCAGAGATTTCTTTGACTCCTGGAGGATAAGTGATTTTCCCATCATTGGCTCTCGTCTTTGAATGAGCCATGATTTCGAGATTTTAAAGCTGTGGAAAACAAATTAAGAAGTCAATGTTGTTAAGCTAGTTTATGTTTGCATTATCTGTCCTACAAATAAGATTCAAATAGAAATATACTGGCAAAATCCATACAAGGAAAAAAAAAAGGACAAGAGATTTTAATTGTTTTCAGTAATCTGTACTGTGCCAGACAGCAATGCTTTTGATATTCAGGTAAACTGCCCTACACTACAATAAAATTCTCAAGAAGTATGCAACAGCGAAAAGCTAACACACACACATAGAGAATCTTAAGGGTTACTCCTCATTCCCATACATATTTGATCTTCACACTCAGAAATGAAACATGGAATCTTCTTATCTTATTCTACAAACCATTTTCCACCAGTTAGTAACAACAAGCCCTAGCCAGCTTGTATTTTCAGACTCTTATTCTGACACATCTGAAGCAGAGGTCGTTTTCCTAACAATTAACTAGAGTATGATTTCCCCAAAAGTCTGAACAGTAGTGCCGTTTAAGTGTTACACACCACCAACTTTAATTTGCCAATATGCCGGAAAGCCACAAATAGAGGATGAAGAAGAGACAGGAATAGAGCAGACCAACTAGAAGTCTCTATGCCACAAAGCCAAGTTTTTAAGCAAAAGGCTGGAGACAAGCAACTGTATCTTCTCCCTAAATTTCAACTATGAGAACAACTCAATTACTTGGTTCCTCAGCCCTTTTAAGCTGATGCAAATGCAGACTGTCACCTAATCTATCCTAAGTTATGTAAAGTCCCACTGCTGCAGAGAAAGAAGCAAACTGAAAGCTTTACTTACATAAAAGCAAATATTAGAAAAGATGATAAAAAAAACCTAGACAGCATTTATTGGGACAATTATGATTTCTGGAAAAGATAATACCACGGCAGTTACAAGTCAAGAATGTAATAAAGGAAATGAGTAATATCAAGGCAATGGCAAAGAAATGTATTTGTTTTCAAGTTTTAAACACTTCCTAACACCCATTACTTTCCTAAACTCTGAATTCCAAGTCAAACATTTTCTTCCTCTACCAGAACAATCCATGTACACTTCAAATTTCCAGGACTGTAACATCAGAAGTAAGTATCAATCACGAAAAGCTAACACACACACATTAGAAACACATTCCACAACAGGGCTGTGTAACTTGCCATAATTGAGACTTACTGACCCAAGACAAGAAGAATTGTAACATAAAATATACTCATCCATCCACCCCTGCAAAACATCCAACAAATTCTGTATTCTTCAGTCCTCACTTCATGGTAACAACCTACGTTACAAGCTTTGCTTTACATTCAGTAGTCTTTTACAAAAAGTTAATGTTGACATTTAAACAGTCTTTGTAAATAACAGCAACAACACATCTTTATTTTAGGAAATTAGGAAAGTATCAGCAGAAGGAACATAATCAGGCATCATCCAACAGTCATGATATACAATGCACTTCAATAGCTACACAAAAGTCAACTCTGTTTCTTTCATCTTCCCTGTACCTGTATACATATACTGTACTGTATATGGCAGTGGTACATAGTGGTAGTAAACAGAGGATGAAAAAGCAGAGAGGAAATGAAACTCATTGATTAAGTTTCTATAATACTCCCAAGAAAACATGATGCCACTTTTATTTGTTGTATTTCTTAATGCATTGTCATGTCTACTCTTTTCCCAGCTGAGCCATCCCAACTCTATCAGCCTTTCCTCATAAGAGAGGTGCTCCAGCCCTCTGATCATCTTTGTGACCCTTCATTGGACTCACTTCAACAGGTCCCTGTCCTTCTCATGGCAGGGGCCCCAGAGCTGGGTGGAGTACTGCAAGTGAGGTCTCACCAGAGCAGAAGAGATCGTGAGAATCACCTCCCTTGACCTGCTGGTCATGCTTCTTTTGATGCAGCCCAAGATACAGTTGGGGCTTCTGGGCTGCAAGTACACATAGCTAGCTCACATTCAACTTTTCATCCACCAGTACCCCCAAGGCCATCTCCACAGAGCTGCTCTCAATTCACTCATCACCCAGCCTGTGCTTCTGCTTGCCCTGAACCAGGTGCAGGACATTATACTTGATCTTGTTGAACTTCATGATATTTGCATAGGCTCACCTCTCAAGACTGTTATGTCCTTCTGGATGGCATTCCTTCCCTCCAGCATGTCACTGCTCCAAACGACACTGTGTCATCGGCAAACTTACTGAGAGAGCACTCAATACCACTGTCCGTGTCACCAACAAACATGTTAAACACTACTGGTCCCAATACCAACCACCCCTGAGGAACATCACTTGGCACTGCTCTACACTTGGACAACAAGCTGTTCAGCACAGAGTGCAATCGTCCAGCCAATTCCTTATCCATGTGGTCTCTCCATAAAAGCCACATCATGAAATGTAGAGACAAGGATGTCATGCACAACAGTGTCAAATGCTTTGCAAAATCCCAGGCTGATAACATAAGTCACTCTTACCTTATCCACCAACACCATAATCCTATAATAGAAGGCCACCAAATTTGCAAGACAGACTTTAGCCTTAGTGAAGCTATGCTGGCTGTCACCAATCACATCCTCATTTCCCATGTGCCTTAGCATAGGTATAGTCCTATTTGGACCACATTTTGAAATAACACAAAGACTGAAACTCATATACTACAGTAAAGTTGGACTATCCAGTTAACACATTCAACTGTCATGCCACAAAGCTTTTAAGCTTGAGTGACATCAATAATCTAGGTTTGAAACTGAACGTCTGTGTTTACTTGGAAAAGTTTTGGTAGCAGGGAGGCTGTGGAAATGGCCTTCTGTGGGAAGAGATAAGAGGCTGCCCCTGTGGCAGACAAAGCCAGTTCCTGTCAGCTCCAAAACAGATTAATCTCTGGGCAAAAGCTGAGTCCGCCAGCGACACTGGTAGCATCTCTGTTACAATGTATTTAAGGAACAGTAAAAAATGCAGTATAGCAGCTATGAGAAAGGTGAGAAAAAATGTGAGCAGAACAAATCTTCAGATGCCAAAAATCAGTGAAGAAAGGGAGATGGCACTCACAGAATCTCAAGGGCTAGAAGGGACCTCCAAAGATCATCTAGTCCAACCCCCCTGCCAGAGCAGGACCACCTAGAGTAGGTCATACAGGAACTCATCCAGGTGGGTTTTGAATGTCCCCAGAGGAGACTCCACAACCCATCTGAGCAGCCTGTGCCAGTGCTCCCTCAACCCCACAGTGGAGAAATTCTTCCTTGTATTTCTGTGGAACCTCTTATGTTCCAGCTTATACCCATTGCTCCTTGTCCTATCATTGGATATCATCAAGAAGAGCCTGGCTCTATCCTCCTGACACCCATACTTTACGTGTTTGTAAACATTAATCAGGCCACCCCTCAGTCTCCTCTTCTCCAAGCTAAAGAGTCCCAGCTCCCTCAGCCTTTCATCATGAGAGATGTTCCACTCCCTTTACCATCTTTGTGGCCCTGCACTGAACTCTCTCCAGCAGCTCCTTGTCCTTCTGGAACTGAGGGGTCCAGAACTGGACACAACATTCCAGATGTGGTCTCAGGAGGGCAGAGTAAAGGGAGAGCAGAACCTCTCTTGACCTACTGCCCACAGCCCTTCTAACACACCCCAGGATGCCACTGGCCCTCTTGGCCAAGAGGGCACATCACTGGGTCATGCTCATCCTGCTTTCCACCATGATCTTCAGGTCTCGTTCCCCTATACTGCTCCAACAGTTCATTCCCCAACCTGTACTGATACATGGGGTTATTCTTTCCCAGATGCAACACTACACTTGCCCTTGTTGAATTTCATTAGATTTCTCCCCATCCAACACTCCATTCTCCAAGAGAGAACAGTTACCCCATTTTCCATTCTGGCCCATAGAGAAAACCACCGTGACATAGGCTGTCCTCTTGCAGCCCACGGAATATCATATCAGAGCAGATATCCACAGCGCAGCCTGTGTAGAGTAGCCCATACTGAAGCAGGCCCCTAGCAGAACTTGTGACACCACAGGAGACCCATGCTGGAGCAGTCTGTTCCAGAAAGACTGTACTGGAGCAGTTCTTGAACTGCAGCCTGTGAGAAACAACCTCTTTGGAGACATCTCTGAAGGACTGCATCTGTTTAGTTCAGACTCATGCTGCAGCAGTAGAAAAAGCAGGAGGAAGGAGTTGAAGAAATGAAAGCTTATAAACTGCCCAAAACACCTCTTCCTTACGTCCCCTGCAATGTTTGATGGGGTTAGGGGCAAGGTAAAAAAAGCAGAAATGAAGCCGAGTATGAAAAGAAGGGAGACCGAGGAGAAGGTGTCTTCAGTTTTGTCTTAATTTCTCATCATCCTGCTGTTTTTTAATTGGCAATAAATTAATCTTTCCTAAGGCAAGTCTTTTCTGCCTATGATGATTACTGGTAAGTGATCTCCCTGTATTTATCTTGAAGCACAAACTCTTTCACCTTACTTACTCCACATTTCTGTTGAGCAGTGGAAGAGAGCAGCAAGGTCAATGCCTAGCAGTTAGTCAAGATTACATAATAGGACATATAATTCCTATTTAGTGTTTTTTGTACTTCTGAGGATGTTATTAATTTTATATAGAACACATCCAATCTTACAGGAACAAAAATTCATTTTTAAAAGGTTCAGTGAAATAGCCTATTGCTTAAACCAAAAGAGACAAAGAATAATGAACCTTTTAAATTTCCCATGAAATATAAACTTGCAGGTCACTTCTGAAAGTGTTTAAGGATTAATGCTTAGTTTTACTGGAAAAAAAAATTTAAAAGAAATAGTGGAAAAAAAAAAAACCCTGTCAATGAACAAGAGAAAAATCAATGGACAAGAGTTATGACTTCAACTATTACATTAAACTCAACTAGTTTGTTACACTCCCCTGCTAAGTTCCTGTTCTTCTAGACTGATGGTGTAGCTATGCATACCTACCTCTGTCAAAATAATCTGTGTTGAACACTCAGTTGGGTCTACAATTTTAGGGGGGAGGGAGGAGGAATATTTTTAACCTGATTCTAGCCAGGGTTTCACACAACAGTTACGCCAGCCTAACTTTTGTCAAGGAAAAGGAAGACAATGACAGCTAATAACAGTAGCCTGAAGGCCAGCTGTATCTAGAACATGTTGGAACATGAAAATCCACAAGCCAGTGAGGTGATTCTCAGTGACTGAGTTGCAGAATCTTTTAAAATTTGTTTTTAAAGATGCACAAGCATTTTGCAGAAGGGCAATTTTTGAAGTGTCTTTAAGTTTCAAAAAGAGACTCAGCTGACAGGTGACTAATTTTTAAAAACTGAAACTTTAGAAGTTCTCTACAACGTTTTCTGAAATCCAGTATTATTCCATATATAACATCAGAAGGCAAAGAATAATGCTCACATGGATACCTGTAAGGCACAAAACCACTCCAGACGCTGAGACACGCTGTATCTGCCTGAATGTAAGCTTATTAACTAGTCAGCAAGATGTGCACTGTTTCTGCTGTTACATATTTGTTGAGATTTCTTGTTGCATTTATCTACCTATTTGTTCTATGTAACAAACAAATGCTAATCCTAATACTGTAAGAAAAGAAAAATCATTATTCTACCAGGCTTCACTAATGTTTATATAAGGTAAGTCATGTATACATAAGATAAGTCAAGTCTTCAAAAACTAAAGAAATAAACATGTCTTAACCTAATACAGCATTTAAAATGTGAATTCCACTCCTTGTACAGAAGGAGATGACACAGTACGACTTAAGATGTTTAGGCAGCTATTATTTTAACACAGAAGCACCACTGCAACTGTAACATGAAAGATTTGAAATGAGGAACCAAGAGCAATTATGTAGAAGTACACTGAAATTTGGTAAAAAAGCTTGCTAAATTAAAATCTAAATTATACTAGAGCATGGAAGAAACTAGTACAAGAAACAAAACAAAGAAAGATGACAAAATACATACTCTGTGCATAATGGTAACAGGAAAACTAAAGCATAGAAAAAGCAGCAAAAGTAGAAGTTGCATTTATGGGACATTAAAATAAAATAGGACTACAGTCATCCATCTCCTGTGACAGAAATGTTGAACTGAAGATCGTATTTAATGTAATATTAGGAATATCAGACAGACTATAGATGGGGAACAATTCAGTACTGTAAATCAAGGTAATTAGTAAAAAGTATCATTGCCAAAATTTTACAAAACTCAAAATACAGACTAACCTAAGTCTACTGGCCATGGTACTAAACTCTAAAAGATTCAATATTCGGATGGCTTCTACGTAGCACACAGTACCTTATTAATAACCTAAGTACACATACTCTACTTGCTCAATAGTATAAAATACAGATTACACACAAATGAAACATGCATTGATATCTAGCATATTAAGTACCTATGCAATATATTTAACATATCAATAAATATCATTACAGCATATTATGTCTATGATCTAGAAAGAGAATTTAAACCACACTCCATTTAACTGTATTTTGTTTGGATGACAGTTCACATTGCCTATGGTGATTTAATTAACTGTGCTAATCACTAAAGAAACTATGCCTTAACATACATGAAATCATATGTCAACAGTACTTTGAGATCCATACATGAGTTAAATTTTAATCCTTCCGATATTTTTTTTAGGCCTCTCTTCCAAGAGATAAAGCAAGCTTTAGCAAATCAGTTCCTGTATTCCTTGCAAGTTTATTCTGTCTTACTATTATCTCCTCTAAAATCCAGCACCCAAACCTGACGACATAAAACATGACCAGAAAAGGTGATCAACTTTACAGATGTCATCATTCTTACTCTTTACAACTTTCACTGATCTATACATAATTGTTTATGCAATTAAATCTTGAGCTCAATATCTTTAAATTATGTATACAAAGCTCAAGAAAGAAACATAAATTTGACCCCTACAAATACTTACACTTTGAAATCCATGTTGGCAAGACATTTTACAATAAGTCACCGATAACACCTCACACTCAAAGTTATCAGAAGCCTAAAGTGAATTTAATAAATTTTTGTCATGGAAGAATACTGCACGTGTAGAGATTTAAATATATTCTTTTTACATAGTTTATATCACTCCAACAATAGGCAAGTGTAACCAAGAAAAAAAGATTTGCAGGTACTTGTCAACCTGTTCTCCGCAACCAAGTGGCCTCTAAATTGTCACGAGCCGTTCCATCAAAAACACGGAGATAGTTTAGAAGACCAGAGAACATTTGCACTGAATTGTCTCAGAAAATACTGTAAGCAAGTTAAATCTTTTTCATGTCAAACCACAACACTCCAAAGCTCTGTCACAAAAATCACAGAAACTTAAGTGTTGGAAGGGACCTCAAAAGATTATCTAGTCCAACCCCCTTGCCAGAGCAGGGCCACCTACAGTAGTCAACGTGCTGTTTGTCGTCTTTTTTTAAATTTCCATCCCTTTTTTATATTTGCACCCTCGGTAGGTAACATTCTTGCATGAACAAATACAAACTGTTACAAATACTTGGAGAGCACTAACTTTGCTTCAACAGTAGAGCATATATGAAGGAATTAGTCAAGCTATAATTTCACAGAAGATGCAATAAGGTATTCTGAAGCGATTACTCAGCAAATTACTCAAGTGGAAGAGTCAGGCATATTTCTACTTCAGTAAGGTTATTAATAGAATACTAATAATTATTTAAGTCATTTATATAAAATTTGTATGTACTGGTAAATCTTGCTGCCTGTTACTGATAGACAACATTTGATGAAGGTGAGAAGTGACTTAGGTATTTTAAAAGGCCATTAATAAAGTGCCAGTAAACTAAATCTATTTCCGTAATAAATCTACTTTCATAATAGATCTACTCTTAAGGAGTTAACTCAGCTAAAAAGAGCTGCTCCAAGTTGAAACTTGGCAGTTGATTTTCTGCTGTTGAATAAAACAGAAAACTTAAGATTGGACCAAGTGTGCTCATGTAACTCCAAGTTATTATTCATACTGGTTCAGATATAATGTCTAGATGAATACCTTGTTTTTTCTTGGAAATGTTCTATTATGTTACACTGGTAACTATCATTAAATCAGGATACCAGTATTATTCCTAATATCAAAAAATATTAGCTTCCAATTTCTGTAATGCAGCATTACACACAGTAAGGACTAATACAGGAAGAATTTACAGAAACCGCTAATTAAAGGTCTTCTGGAATTAAGAACCACAGTATAAGGCAAAGTTTACACTCTCAGCCTGGCAAGAAGTACACGGTCTCACTACAGAAGCCTCATTAATAGCAATCCTTTGACAGTCAATATAGTAGTAATAACACCTGTTTAAATGAGGAAATGCTACTTTTCAACTATTTGAAAATATGACAAATTATATTAAGTTTCTTTATTAACATATTAAGTAAACACATTGTGGAAAATTAAAAGATGTGCAGGCAGTAGCTCTGCAGGAGGAAATGTCTTCATAACATACAGAGGATTCAGGAAAAGAGCTAACACATGGGAATAAAGAACAGAACATTAAAACAAGCCGTGACACCAAAGCCAGCGTAAGCCCACTAAAAAAATGTCAAGTGACTTGCAGAGAATATTATAGTGCTCTCTCTTGCAATCACTTAGGGAATGAACCCAGACAAGTTCCCATTTCTAAATTTATTTTTTTTTCTCCACACTTAGAGAAAGCCTCCCAAAGATTAAGTAAGAATGGCAGAACGGCAGAATGGTAGGGTTGGAAGGGACCTCTACAGATCATCAATCCAATCCCCCCACAGAAGCAGGTTCACCTAGATCAGGTCGCACAGGAACATGGCCAGGCGGGTAAATAGGTAGTACTAAGTACCAACTTAGCACACAGCTCTCTCCAGTGGTGTTGCAAACACTTAAGTGACCCAATTTGTAAAATTATTGTGGTTTTTTTTTTTACCAGATGTGTTTAAATGCAAAGATATCAAGAATAAAAGTGCCTCCTTTTTTTTGCCATTTGTGAAACAGCATTTACACTCAAATTCAGTTTAAAAAAATAAAAAAAAGAAACTACATAACAGAATTCACCACTAAATCAATCAACAGCTTAAGGAAAAACAAAATTGCCCAGTTATCATGGGGATCTCAACTTTAATGCATCTGCCCAAGATTAAGTAGAATGGACTGTAAGCATTACCATTATAATGTATTTCTGTATGTCTTTATGAAAAAAAAAATGACAAGGACATAAAAATTGGAAGCCTATAGAAAAATATTCTAACAGAAAGAAAAGAAAGTAGCCAACCAAAGAAATACTGATGAAGACTACAATGTGTTATGTTGTGTCAGAAAAAAAAGTGCTACAGAATTATTTGTTGCATAAACCAGAAAAGAATGTAGTCTGACAAAATATGATGTTAGTAAAATAGACATGTGAAATACATTTGTCAGCCAAATACCAGCAAAAACATGCTACCTCATTGCTTGTTAGGCACTCATCTTGCGCAAGCGTACTATATAAAAGCTTAAAAAAGCGAAGACAAGCAGTCTACAAGTAGTCCTCCCAGTGTTTAACATGGAATGTAAAGTATGTGAAATAACAGAAATGCTAATAATGCACAAAATGTACAATAAGTCATTCAAATTGGCCTGAACTTAAATTTAATTGGACATGAACATGACAGTTTTCATATAATATCCTTGCTAACCATTTCCAGTCCTGCACTAAGTCATTTATTTCACTCTACAGTAATACAGTTCTTCAAAGGAGCTGCAAATAGACAAGATGGTATTGTACTCAAAAAATCAGAAATGCAGTGTTGGATGTGCAGCTTGGATGAGAGGATTTTGCAAAAAGATAACACTTTTCTGGTAAGGAAGAGAAGCAGGGAGAGAAGCAGGTGCACAAAACAGAGGTAGGTCTCATTAAATCTGGGAAAAAGCCATTAAGTTTTTGACAATGACTTTTTCACCTGATCTTCAAACAACATAATGTTCTCATACAAAGGACACTATTCAACTCCATGGAGTAAAGCTACATAAGAGAGGCTGCTAATACTTCTTGTTTTCTTGACATTCTCCATTTAACAACAACAAAAGAAAAATAATTGGAAAAAAAATCAGTTGGGCGTTGAGAAATTTTAAAAGTTTATGATATATCCTAAGAAAAAGGTCTTCATTTGCGTGTTCATGGCTTAATCGTATCCAAGAACAAAATCAAGATAAACTAAACGCCATAAATCTGACAGGGCTAAGATGCCAGTTTCCCTGTCCTCTACAAATATGAATTCAGGAAAACAGTACTCCCTAGCATAAGACTATTATAGCATATCCTTTGTCCCAAAGAAAACTTGCCCAATGCTACTGAAAAACCCCGATACACATGTTCTCTAAACAGTCTTGATAGTCTGCCTTTCTGGTACTGGTGAGAAATCTCACGCACTGGTGCTCTTGATTTTAATAATAAAGCCTACAAAAATTGCGTTTACTGGTATGTCCATTTTTCACAGCCTATACTTCAGCATTATTTAACCACAGTTCTGGAAAAAACACAGTCAAAACAATCCCTGGAGCCTACAATAAGGGCATGGTGTAATTAAGACTATAATAAAAGTCCGTGTATTGTCCTAACTCAAGAAATCAGACTTCTGCCATCCTTTTTGCTCATGTTATAACTGCAACAGCACAAAAGTTAACTCCATTACACATACAGAAAATTTAGGCTCATCAATTCTATACCAAAATGGAAGTGTTTTGTGTGAAGGTTCAGCTCTCTGCAATAATACTGATGAGACTGGATGACAAAATGGGGCAATTCAATGTTTACTAACAATACTCTGCAGAAATCATGCAAGATGGTAAAGCTCACAAAAGCCCTTAAGGTCCACCCATTGGTGAAAGACGATTCATTTCATACTTCATGTTGACATATTCACCTGGTTTCTTTAGGGCATGCCTTTGAGATAGTCTGCCTTTCTGGTACTGGTGAGAAATCTCACGCACTGGTGCTCAAAATACATTTGTCAAGGTATATACTTGCAAACCTGTTTATTCTTCTGTAGACTGGAACTCAGTGATCTACCACTATCAGTTGAGACCATAAGCATTCTGGACATCTTTTATTTTACAGACAGTGAACTAATAGCACATGCATCAGTCACTGAGTAATTCTGCTTCCATTCCACCATACAAAACAATCCCCACACTCAACATTACCTTTCCAAAAACCCCACATTCATCCAAGTATGTGTATGGGTTTTGTTTGTTTTTTTTTTTTATATGAATGTGGGGTGTTGTTTTTTGTTTTATTCCAGGTTTTGCAGATGCAGTAATAATAAAGGAGGAGACTTACAGGGACAAATTCCACTGCTTCTCCTCAATATTGTACAGATAGAACATAGTGAACATTCCTTACCAGTGGTTTTTGGAAAGGTAATGTTGAGTGTGGGGATTGTTTTGTATATACCTTGACAAATGTATTTTTTCTCCCCCCTGTAGTTTGTTTACAGTGGCCATCTCTGTTTGGCTCAAGATCTGTCTTTACTTTTGTGATTCCCAACCTCTTTGGTGCAACTCTTCTGACTACTGCTAAGTGGTTGTTTAAATCCATTTATGAGTATGAAGACTTCTCTTTCTACTCCCGGTCCCCCAGCAAGGCAACAAATGGTTTAAAGCTCAGTTGTGTTCCTTTGGCCTGGACATTGCCCATAATCATTGTGTTGGCGTTGTATACATCTCCAAATCACTTCTGCTTTCAATTTATGCCTTTCAAAACAGATTTTAGGCACAGTTTCTATCAACTTAACGTAAACATTCATTGCCTCTGAAGGTTTGCAAAGTCATGTCCTGTGGAACTACATACTTCTGTGATGCCGTTTGCAACACTTAGGTTTTGTTCTGGGTGTATAGGTGTGAGATTAACCTGAGATTATCCAGACTAAGTGTGATTCCATACCAAAATGGAAGTGTTTTGTGTGAAGGTTCAGCTCTCTGCAATAATACTGATGAGACTGGATGACAAAATGGGGCAAATCGTGGATGGATGGACGCAGCAACGAATCAGACTGTCATCCAGTAAAATACCAAAGGAAAATATTACAGAAACGCAAATGTTTGTACATGTGAAGATTGCATTTGAACAACCAAACAAGAACATATGCTACAAAGCTGAAACAAAATCAACTGTAAGGAGAAAAATCAGAGGGTTGAAGTGGGGTTCTCTGCCTAGGTCCAGCCACAGGAAAAAAAAAATGCAACATTGGTTCTAAGTCAACATATTTTAAAAAACAAGCAGCCCAAAACCTCAATATCTAACACAGATCTCAAGGTACCAGTAAGAACTTGCTCGGAATACCCAGTACAATTACTACCACTTATCATAAAGATAATTAAAATTGGAAAAAAAGTGGACATAGAGCCTACCACATAAGGACAGCACGTCTACAGAGGCAACAAGAGGAAAGTCAGAAAAGTGGAAGAGAGGCAGAAATCAGTAACAAAAACACTGGAAGATCCCACCCACAGAAAATGAACTACCATAAGGTGAAAGCTCAAAGATAAATAGTTCAGACAATGAAGAAAAAGTGACAATTAGAGGAAGAGTTCTAGTTTTTAAAATTGGAGTTTTGACAAATTTCTAGTCGATAACTCAACCAAAATATCCAAACAGAATACCGTGGAACTCAATCCATATACGAAGGAATATATATAATCCATATATTATATTCCTATTGTTGAAAAACCAGCCCTTTCATGCAGTAAAATACTTCTTTTAACAGAATCACCAGAAACTGACAAAGCTCTATAACTCTATAACAAGAGAACAACCAACCAGCTTAGGTATCAAAATTTCGTATCACTAATCTTCAGCCCTAATTTTGACACAGACCTCTTGTAGCAGAAGTTACTTTTAGTAAGGCAAGAATTATTTGTTTCCTTCCTCCAACAGCTGTAAAGGAACAGAGGGAAGGAGGCAGGAATTACCATTTTCTTTTGTACAAACTCTGTTTTCAAAGCAGCATAACAAATAAGTCATAAAAAACCTCAGATATCCTGCATTACATTATTTTAGAAGGCTAACATCTGCAGTATTTATACACAAAGGGGGGAAAGAAAACATGCAGAAGTAGTGTGGAAGCAATGAGGAAAAATAAGGCGAACATCACAGAAAGCAGAAGGTATCTGCAACAAATAGACATTAGGTACAAATCAAATTTAATCCATGTATTGAAGCTTGGTATTATTTTTAGTACATTTATTAGGCAAAAATAATGCCTTATTGAATCTTATCATGAATCCTTTAATTCTGGAAAAAAAAACAAAAACCTCACATATACTGAAAACAGGTTACCCAGATGGGTTGTGGAGTCTCCTGCTCTGAAAACATTCAAAACCCACCTGGATGAGTTCCTATGTGACCTACTCTAGGTGGTCCTGCTCTGGCAGGGAGGTTGGACTAGATGATCTTTGGAGGTCCCTTCCAGCCTTTGAGATGCTGTGATATACACTCAAAACCAACAGCAAGTAAACTAACAAACATGAATAGTAGTATGTTACCACCAAAGCAAAGTGTCTTGTAAAATTTTGCAGATAGACCATTGGTTCAAAAGTGCTTTGGTAACAAGTCAGAATCTGTATACACAAATAAGACTCTCTTCCATTCCCAACTTTGTATATACAGTTCAGAAAGTACAACATTAAACACTTTACATCCTACTGCAAATGATTCAATAGAGAATTACGAAAGATGAAACAAGAAGTGCTCATGTGACAGACAGAATTGTAAGGCCCAAGAGAAAGTATGGGTATTGTGTTTGCGAAGTCAGATGTGCTAAATAACACTACACCCATTCCTAATCAATATGCATTACGATCAAACATTTACATTAGGGCTGCATACAGAAATTTTAGTACCAAAACAAATCACATTCAGCTGGATGTTTTACGAATAGGAGCTGTCTACCCAGACCATTACAGGAGTTTAGCTTTTCTTTTTTTCCCCAGCTAAACAGAACATCTTAATTCACTTTTCACAAAATTTTGTAAGTGACAGAAAACCACACAGTAGTAAAATAATTGTGTCCCTGAAGACAAAGGAAGAACCAATATTGTGATTACAAAGCACAAATTTGATGAAATTTACTACAACCAGCTGAATAAGTGCATTAGTGGTAGGGCTTTAAGACTAGAAGAAACTTCAAGTGACAGAGTCTAGTTATCTGCTATAGTACAGGAACCTAGCTGTAAGATTACTGAAAAGCTGAAGACTCTTTTGATGTTTCAGTTTGCAAAGTCTAACTTACCTTGTATCTATATGCTTGATCAAGATGTAAGCTATCTTTACCAATAATTTATTCACCCTGGTAACTTCTTTCAGTGTAGCTATTCAACACTTTAAAATTATTTAGCCCTGCAGGGTTATGTTTTCACAGAACAGCTGAGGTTGAAAATGACCTCTGGAGGTTATCTGGACCAACCCACTTTGCTTAGTAAGAGTCACCTGAAGCCAGCTGCCGAGGACTTTTGAGCATCTCCACATAGGAGGCAAATCCCCAACCTCTCTGGCAACCTGCGCCAGTGCTCACAGTGAAAGTGAGCAGATGTACAGAGAGAACCTCCTATTTGTCAGTTTGTTGCCCATTGCCTCTGGTCCTGTCACTGCGCGCTGCTGAAAATAGCCTGCTATCTTCCTTCATACCGTCCTTTCAGAAATGTATATACACTGAGACATTTTAATCCTGTTTGGATACAAACAGGACTGTATGTACTATTACAGGTATGCCAGCCTTCCTGACAGAAAATTTTCAAACTCCATGGTTTGTTTTCTCTTTTGAAATGAATGCCTAATATTTAGTTATATCTTTCAGATGCAGCTCATCACTTCTGTTAGGACACCAGGAAATGAAATTAAGTTGTGTCAAGTGAAGTTCAAATCGGGAGGTAATTGCCACTTCTTCACTGAGAGGGTAGTGGGTTACTGGAACAGGTTCCCCAGGGAAGCAGCCACAGCACCAAGACCGTCAGAGTTCAAGAAGTATCTGAATCATATTCTTAGTCATACAGTTTAGGTAGTCCTACAAGGAGAAGGGATTGGAACCCAATCATCCTTAGGGGTCCCTCCCAATTTGAGATATTCCATGATTCAATTATACATTCACTGAACAATGATAGCCAAACTCTGTGGGTATTAGTGTGTAGGTTATGTTTCCGCTCAGCCTCAGATCCATGCTGATATACATACAGTAATGCCACACACCTCCTTCTACTAGACTGGATCATTTCCTTAAAATAGTTCAATACTACCTGAGCCTCTCATGAAGGACAAAAATCTACCCAAGAGAGAAATCTAGAGCACATCACCACTAACAAAAAAATAAATCAAACATCACAAAACCCTACACACATCCCTACTGGTCTACTTTCCATATATATAGTTAGGAATTAAAAGTAACACAAGTAGCAGGTAACAGTAAAAAAACTATAGAAACTAATCTTTACTGACAGTTAAAAGGATGGGTTTTACAATTGAAAGGAGTAAGCTTTAAAGTACTAACAAATATAGCTGCCTGCACTACAAGTCTAACCAAGATATGACAGTTCAAAGAGTATCCACCTATTGCTTAAGCTACAAAAACTGTTCATGTACACATTATAGGTTGCTGTCATCTGATTCCCCTCAAGTTTTACATAGTTTAACACAGCCAAACCTTAAGAAACATCTATGGCAAACCCTGTTGACATTTAAAGCCATTACTAATTGACTTGTCTTCTCACAGTCAGATGCTGCTGTTCCTTGAGTAGAAAAAGTAGGAATTGTCTACACCTCAGACAGATTTGTAGCTCAAGATCAGTCTGTCTTAAGTTTTTCAGACAAAAATGTGAGGTTAGCATGGAAACAGCTGAGGTATCGACACACTGACTTCCATCAACTCTACTACAGGGACCAACAAGCTTTATAATGTAAAAGGAGTACAAAAATTTCGGTATTAGGGAAAGGCATGCAACACAGAACAAAAGTTAATGGAAGGTTGGGAACAACCAAAAAACCAAAAACCCCTACACAAACACCATACACCACAGTTTAGGAACCTCAGTGCTGTAAGTCTAAGAAGTGCCAAACAAGGTGAGAGAGGACATAGGATTTACTTGGACAATGAAGTATTGGAATCAGAAGCCTGAAGAGGTATGAGGAGAAACTAGACAGGAGTCACCAGAGAGAGAGAGACCAGAGCAGAAAGATCAGCTGTAGGTGAAGGAGAACACCCTGCACAACTCAGTCCTTTCTAAGGCCTGTCGGACAACGTTCATTCATCTGCTTTTTGTACACTGCTTTTAAATACAGTTATACTGATTTTCTACCAATACTATCTGCAACAATCTGCTGAAAAGCTCTTGCACCTCATCCCACTTAATGCTGGTTAAAAGACAAAAACTTACTACTACTAATAAAATTCCATTAATTCAATTAGTAGTAGCACATGTAGCTAAAAACCTGCACATGAGCACATCTACACAGTGAATTTATTTACTAAGGCTGCTTAAAAAGGAACGGCAAAAGTATGAAAATAATTGCAAAATCTGTTATTAAGAGTACTGAAATTTCTTATACATCTTAAAGAGAATACATGGAAAGGATCTGATTTACTTCATCCTTCACTACCCTCTTCCACATCACAGGATTTCTTGTTTAAAGTGAAGAAGCTGCTCAACTTTTCATAATTTAATGTGTGTCCCTTATTACATCCTATTTAAACCATTCTTTGAAGACACTTGATTTCCTACTGGGCTTCTGTACAGGACTCGACACACCATAACAATTAACTTGTTTTCACAGCACCTTCACAAAATTATTCACAAAAATGGGTATTCTTACGATTTTATAAGTAACCAGGAGTTACAGACAGAAATTTATTAACTGTCCACCCGTTTTGCAACACAGAGAAAGTTAGGGCACAACTTTTAAAGCATGCTATGTTATCCAGCATCATGTCTGAAACAAAAGCTTCTGTTGAGCCATGCAGAAGTTGGGGTCTAGAGTCCTGTCTCCCAGGAAATCCACACACTACTAATAAGCTCTTGTGGGAAGTTTAGTTTAAACAGACTTATCTAGGAAAACAAGAAACCAACAGAAAGAATTTCAGTATTCCAAAGTGACAGTCAATCACTCAAATCACTAGATATGCTTTCTCCTCCCACGGTTCCTTGACAATTTCTTTCACATTTTCCAGCTTTTTCTGAAATATGTCAGCCAACTTTGACATGCAACTCCAATTCCTAAATGCAGCAAGTTAAAACACACGCATATATAAATTACAATGAAAGACTAATGCAACATGTACTTAGGACAGAATTAAAATTGTTTCCTAGTTTTAAAGAGAAATTGCAATTTGAATATTGTTTTAAGGCATTTTTGTCTGTAATACATAAGATTAAGGGAGCAATGATCCATTAAGAAATAAGAAGTTACTCTAAATGTGCTCATATATAACACTGATGGAGAGATTACTACAGGCAATGTTTATAACTTGAAGAAGACTTTAAAAATGTTTTGAGTTCTCTAAGTACAGATATACCAGCCATTAGAAATGAGCAAAGAATATTTCTGTCCAAAAATTGTGCATGCATGAGAATCTGTTCTTAATTCCCTCAGTTACAGAAATGCTTCCAAGAATTACAGACTGTATAATCTAAGCTGGGCAAATGGAAGGGAAATGCATCTCCTACTTGCTATCTCTCTGAAAAAAAAACTCCCTCACAAATCCTCTATCATTGGGGTTATTCATTCTTTAATTAAAAAAAAGCAAAACACACAACAGGAAGGCAAAACATTACAGCCTTATTCTGAGTAGTTCAAATTCTGGAAAAGCTCTCAGTGGCACACAGTGTGCACAGACATCATCCCACATAAAAACTTTCACAAACTACTGTCATAAAAAGTTACAGTCTTTTTCATACACTTTGTTTTCTATATATAGGAGTGAACTACACACAATGCTCTATACTGAACTATCAAACACCAATATAATTGTGAAACTAGTACCACACTTAATGGTAAAGCATTTAAAACCTCTGTATATTTTCCCCACAAAAACTTTTTTAGATTTTAAGTAAGCACACACAGAAAAAAAAAAAAAAAACTAAAGATAATAGTTTCCATTAAGTATCTTCTGCTCATTTTTCATAAATGACAACTCATCTCAGTTCTTTTTCATAAGAACTTGAAACTTAACAAATGTAGTGCCAAAGACTACTCAGAAATCTGATTGTCTTCACTGAAAACCTATATCCTAGTATCAAAGCAGTACCAATAGAAGTTGAACAAACTCAAGGTGGCTCAAAGATTACATACAGACAGTTGTGATGTTTTAAAAGCTTCCTCAAAGCAATATGTCTGCACTTAGTATGGATAACTGGGTTGGTTTTCTTGGGATTTTTTTGAAAAGTGGTTTTTTTTTTTTTTCTTTTCCTCTCCTTTCTAAGACTTTCAGAATCCTGACTGTTGATGTTGAATTCAACTACAATGCACATATGCTGGGAATGTCTTACAGAGAAACAGAGGATGGTTTGAAAGAACTTGTAGACAACCAACTGCCATACTTACATACAAGGTGGAAAACTTTGCTCAACAGTTACTTTCTAAGTGGTTAACAATTACGCTCTAGATGAATCTAATCCTCTTTAAAAAGAGCTACAAAATGTGGCTTAGGTAAATAAATGGAAGCAATTAAGACAATAACACTTTGACTGCTAACTTCATGTCTTTTTCTTCCATTAAAAAGTCTGCAAGTAAAGCATCTCATTTGAGCAGCAGAAACATCCACCATGTTTTCTAATTAAGCCAAAGAAAAAGTACGTACCGTTAGCATTGTCTGGAATTGATCTTTAAAGAACCAGGTCTAAATTACAAAACCCCAGATGGGGTCCTGATCCCTGGTTACAGTACTACCATATAAATGGTGATGAACACAAGATGATTATTACAAACACGTCCATCTGTTCCAAATGACGTATGGCACTTTTTTTTGAAAAAGTATTTCTTGATGTGTATTAATGCTAAAGTTGTCGTGAGATGAAACAACGCAGTTCAAAATCAAGCAGTATAAAACAAGTAGAATGTTTTTCCAGTGCTTGGGATGTTAAGTGAAAGTGTAGTATTCCAATGATGAAGACAAAGTAATGAAAGTCTTAATCCTTAGAACCTATGTCAAGGACTTCCTCACGCTTTTGAAAAGACTGAAAAGCAGTATATGCAGAGACAGAGAGTAATAACCCTTAAAAAAAAAAAAAGCAGAGGTCCTAATATTTTGCTTCTTGAAAGCTAAGTTAAAATATAAGTTATATTTCAGGGAATTGCTTCAAGTTAGATGTTTTACAGTAAGTATTCAAATTAATAGCATTTTTATTAGGGAATCGAAAATGCTCCAAGAGTTTCGGAAATAAACCACTAACTTATTAAATAACAAAGTTTGTTTTCATTTGCACACTGCATTTCTAAGATTTCACTTAATTATCGGAACTAAAAAAAAATAAAATCAAAACAATCAAACAAATAAATACATTTCCTAGAAGACTACATCCAACTGTAGAAGCCACCAACAGAAGAGCAATAGGTGTGTCAGTTATATACATGCATAATCTTAACTTCTAGATGTTCTACTTCAGAGGACAGGGAGAAACTTTCAGGTTTTTTTAAAAAGCATATATTTTGCAATTCTTTAAAAGCCCACATGTGATTCCTTCCCAAATCTGTCAATGCTGTTCAAATTGCTCACAGGATCTGCCAATCTGGTAAATCAACACAACTTTTCACCAAAAACCACCATATTAACATATTCTTTTCTATAAAAAAATCCTCAGTTTTCCCATATCAGTTAGTTTCTAAACTGACTGAAAGCCTCCAATATCCTCTCTGTCTTTCCAAAGATTATTTCATTTAGCACAAAATGTCGGTGCTGCAATAAGTAAAAATGCTGTGACTTTAGAAGTTTCTAAAGTTCTACAGTTCTAAAGGAGTATGATACACTATGTCACCACTTGTCAGCACCACACAACAGAACTACTTTTTGGTTCTAATATAAAAGGAACTTGTCTACAGAGGGTCAAAGGAGATTATGTCAAGAAAGAGGAAGGTAGGTATTTAAGCTAAGTAACATTAAGGGAAAGGGCTATTAGAATGAAACTGGTAGGGAAAAATGAGTTGCAGTATCATTCTTTCCTCCATTTCCTACTTTGTATGCTTTTACTGTTCAGCTTCACGTATTCTTATTCATTGCTTCCATGAAAACTCTTCTTGTGCAACAAGTAGCCTTTATCACCTCTTCCAAAACCAAGCTTAAAGAAAAAACATCCACTCAAAAAAAACCATTTAAATGAAATTCCCTAACACTTCTACCTACATCCATACAATCTCTAACTCTTCTGTATGAAGATAAACTGCAACTGCAGAAAGAGACAAAGGGAAGACAAGGGTAAAGAAAGTACAACCAGGGAGCCTGATAGAGAGCAATGTACCCCAAAACAAAACGCATCTCTTTTGATCTACAGGACGTAACAGAGCCTCCTGTTCTAGAGCCAAAAATGGATAATGCCTGAGGTCATGTCCGTATTTCATTACTATGATTTTCCAAATGCTAGTAATGACTGTTGGTTTTTATATTTTTAATTACAGCTTAATAATGACTGAGCTGACTTGCTCAATTTAAGTACACAAGTAAGCTTGCTACATACAGTCTAAACCCAATATTTATATGTCAGACAAAAACCACAGCATACAAGTGTTACGCACATTTGATTTTCCATTTTAATTTGATTTATTTAGTTGTTTGATCAAACGGTGAACTCCAGTTTATACAGCTTCTAGAGTAACTAGGAAAGGGAATGCAATGGACACATAGGCAAATAGGACCATGTAAGAACTGTATTTTTAAAACACAAACAAAACACCACACATGTAATCACAAGACACACACCCTCACCTCACAGGAAAAAAAAAAAAAAAGGTACAACCTTGCTTCAAACGGACACAAGACGTCATGCAAGTCTTAAAGTACTAGACTACTTTCTCCAGCAGTGCATGCTTTCAAAAATCGGATGAAGAACATGATACGGACACTTCCATTCAACTGTCTTACCTGATTGTCTGATACTCTGTTTTCTTTGAGGGTAATCTAAGCATAGCATACATTCAGCTGTTCAACATCTTCCTGAGGTTCTACTTCATGGAAGTACATGTAATATTTAAAGCACATCTATACTGCATGCAAGACATACCAAGCAAAATTTCCATCAACTGAAACAGAACCATTCCACTAGCTGTGAAGGGGAAAACCTGAAGGAATGCGCGTCATCTCATCTCCTTCCCAAGATGTGACTTGACACTCATTTTCAACTATAAAGCCACTCAGATTTTCAACGGTCCTTCCATTGCATCCCCAGCAAAGAGAAATCACTTACAGCCAAAGCACCTACCCGGCAAGTACAAAAAGAAAGACCAACACGAGAATACTTCACCAGTTGTGTTACACGAGAGAAAAAGAACGCCTAACAAAATAATCACAGCTCTCAGTAAGCAACCGCGCAGGAAGCAAGTATAAAAGTCAGAATAACGCTTGCACGACAAAACCCAGCTCTGTAGGAGCTGGTCTGCTGCAGTTTTATTTCCCAGGATCGTTCACCACCATTAATTGTTGATTTGTTTTGAAGAACAGATAAGTGATTTATTTGCGGCGGGATGAAGTTACAGACCTAGATTCCTGACCAGACACTCTCAGCGTAAACAATGCATAACCTATAAATTAACCGTTTTCCATCTGGCAACTGGGACGTAAAATTCATAGTTTTTCGTCTACCAGTCGGCGGCAACCAGTCCCCCACCTTCCTTCCCGAGCGCTTTCTAACAGAGCCTGATGCGAAGTGGGAGGGAAACAGAAAAAAAAAGGAGAAAAAAAAAAAAAAAAGAAAGAAAGAAAGAAAAGAAAAAAAAGAGCGAGCATGAAAGAAACGGGCTCGCACAAGTAGAGACCCACCGAACCGCGGTCCTCGACGGCCGCCACCTCCTCCTCCTCCTGGCTAAGGATCGGTGCTAAGTGCGGAGCGGAGAGACGGAGCCGGGCAGGGAGGGGAGCGGAGGGGAGGGGAAGGTCCCCTCACCAAGCCCGGGCAACCGCGTGCGGCGGCGGGAGCCCCGGCGCAATAGGCCGGCTGCGAGGGGCAGGGAAAGGGACAACCCGAGAGAGCCGCGAGCCCTCGCCACAACGGGCAAAGCAGCCTCCCTGCCCCCCCAACCCCCCACGCCGCCGGCAGCCACCGCCGCGGAGCGCGCGACACCGCCCGCCGGGCCACCCGGGGGCTGGGAAGCGGAGAATGGGGGTGACCTCCGGGCCCCCCCCAGCTCGGGCGAGGGGCAGCGCGCTCCCCAGCCAAGGTCAGCGCCTCGCGGGGCCCCGCCGCGCCCGGGCC
>WBNH01004692.1:189235-232712 GCA_013401255.1 Urocolius indicus | reverse complement strand
CCCCGCTGCCCCTTCTCGCGGCACCGGCCACGGAGCCCGGTCCGAGCGCGCGACCCCCGCCCCCGCCACAGGAAAGGCAAAAACGGAGCGGGGACGGGGCGTGGGTGACCGCGGCCGAGGCGCCCAGCTCCTTACCCCGCCGCAACCGCCTCTCCTCGCTGGTCCCAGGCGGGTCCGCTCCGCGCTGCCGCTGCTCCGAGCTCGGAGAGGAGCTGCCGCCGTAGCCGCAGCCAATCGCCTCTAACCCCCTCCCCTTCCGCAGCTCGCCCCGGTCCCCCTGTCGGCTTCAAAATGGCGCCAACTTGTCTCCGGCTGCTCCAATGGAACCGCCGAGGGGGAGCGAGCCGGGGCCAGAGCGGGGCAGCAGCGCCCCCTGCCGGCGCGCGCGGCAGCCGCGGACGGGCACTGGCGGGAGACGCCGCTTTTACGGGGCCCGCGCTCCCTCCCCGCCACGGCGACCCGCCGAGCCCCGGACCCCCCGAGCCCTGCCCTCCGCGCCGCCGTTGGCGGGAGCCGCAGAGCACCGCAGCCAGGCGATGAAGAGAGCGGGAGGACGGGCTCTGGTGGTGTGGAAAGTCACGACCCTTCCCCGCGCGTGGCCGCCCTTCGTCCTCCACCCCGGGGAGGCTGCGAGAGAGCGTGCCCCCCCCCGGCAGGACGGGGCACGGCAACAGCGCCGTGCGGGTCCCCGCCAAACGCGGCGACCTGGGCGTAGGAAAGCGACCGCGCGATTTGCAAGCTAGCACAGCACGCCTCACCTCAGCCGTCGCGGCCGCGTAAACTGCGGCACGCACGGAACCGGAGACCGTGAACGGGGCGATGAAGCAAACGGCCCGGATCGAGAGAGGAGCCGGCGGCCAGATGACAGATGAGCCACGGTCGATAATCTGCTGGTGCGCGGCGCGTCAATTAGCGAAAAAAAGTAATTCCTCCAAATAACACGAATTACAAAAGGATCGCCGTGAAACAACAGGGAATAAAGTTGCATAGCTGCGGAGGAAGAGCAGCAAAAGTAGCAGAAACCGCTCATCAAACCCTTTGGTTTTGCTTCAGTGGGTGCAAGAGTTTCAAGGGCGCCTGAACAGGAAAACGCCAACAGAAAAAGTGATGCAATTCTCACTGCTACACATAAAATGCTACGTTTATGAATGACACATAAGGAGAAAATGGAAGCGTTTAGAGTATTATTTTTTAAAACATAAATAATACTCGGTACATCGGCTGAAATTATACCCAGGACGTTGTCTAGTATGAGAAACTTAAAGAACATGTCAGCCAAGACATTGCAACTAGTGTTTTGAATCTTTAAGTAAAAGTTCCCTCGCCTTTCTGAACTTGCTAGCACATTGTAACCAGCCTGCCATTCCAGTTTTAAACTAAGTTAAACATCCTTATCTTTTTATGAAGGCTACATCGGTCCTACCAGGATAAAGTGACGGGACTATTCCACAAACACACACACACACAAAAGAACCGCCACACCAGTTTTCAGGACCCAAAAATTCGGATGTTTACATAGGTGGGTGAATTAGGTTTGTACCACTCTTCCTGAAAACAAAAGTAGTACTGCTCGGGCTAAAGACATAGGAATACTTTGTCTGACAATTTTATATTACTTCCTACTGGGAAGATCCAGTCAAGGATATACTTTTCTTTTGCTGCAGGTTGAACAATTTCCCTTCAACCTCCCATTGCCATCTACGTGGGCTTAGCACGATATAAAATGTTAAGGAATGCATTTTTTCTTCCTATGGAGCACTTGCAGGTGTGTACGGGTATACTTGGAAACCAACACAGAAAGCTCAACATTCGTATAGCTATCGAAATTGCAAAATTCAGGTGCGTAACTGTGACCGTCACTGGCGCGCTGACATGCTTCGTAGGCAAATGTCTTGTTCCGTTTTACTGATGGAGCGGGTTACAGCAGCGCTTTCAGCACCAGTCGCGCCGCCCGGAGCGCCGAACGCTTGGAGAAGCGGCACAAAGGTGCTGTCCCGAGGCCTCCCGTCAGTCACGCCCTGCGACTCTCTGAAATGTCAGAATTCGACACTTAGGAGATAACTCTCCCCTTCTCCCTTTTCCCACCCGGCCTGGGTTCCGCCAGCGCCGAGACGCGGATCCCCGCAGCGCGGTGGCGGCTGCAGGCGCCGCGGGACGGGACGGGACGGGACGGGACGGGACGGGACGGGACGGGACGGGACGGGACGGGCGCTCGGCTGCCGGCGCCCCGCCGCAGTAACGCGCGCGGCCCTCAGGAGGGAGCCCGTCCGACACCGCTCCTCGCGCCGCCCGGCGCCGCTCGCTGCCGTGGCTCACAGCCGGTTCTCCGCCGCCCGTTCGCTCCGGTGGGAAGCGACCCGTTTGTGGCGGCCGTCGGGCGGCCGCGCCGTGAGGAGGCGCTGCCAGGCCGAGGCTGAGGCTGAGGCTGAGGCTGAGGCTGAGGCTGAGGCTGACGCCGGCTCTGCGCCGCGGGCAGCAGGAGGCAGCGTGGAGCCGCTCCTCACGCGCTCGTTCGGTGGCTTAGCCAGACGTGCCGCAATGGATTTTCTACCAAAAAAATAACCTGGAAGGTGTTAAAGACCGATATTCTACCTACGGGAGGGAGTAACGAGTACCCAGTGCCTTTTCGAGGCAGTCCTACAAAAGAACAGCTGTGCCGCACAAGTTGTACAAGCTTTGGCCCTATTCATGAGGGCAGACCTGGTCTCTTACCATCAATAATGTCACAGAAGCATAGAATCGTTTAGGTTGGAAAGGAGCTTTAAAATCATCGAGTCCCACTATTAACTGAGCACTGCCACATCCATCGCTACATCATATCCCTAAGCACCATGTCTACACATCTTTTAAATACTTCCAAGGACAGTGACTACACAACTTCCCTGAGCAGCCTGTTCCAAAGCTTGACAACCCTTTCGGTGAAGATTTTTTTTTCCTCATATCCAAACTAAACCTCCCCTGCTGCAACTTGAGGCCATTTCTTCTTGTCCGTTTGCTTCTTACTTGGAAGAAGAGACCAACACTCACCTTGCCACAACCTCCTTTCAGGTAGTTGTAGAGTTATCACATCTCAGCCTCTTTTACTCCAGGCTTTACAACCTCAGTTCGCTAAGCCTCGCCTTGTAAGACTTATTCTCCAGACCCTTCACCAGCTTCGTTGCTCTTCTTTAGACACGCGCCAGCCCCTCAATGTCTTACAGTGAGAGGCTCAAAACTTAACACAGTACTTAAGTCTTAAGTCACATCTCACAGGGTGAGTCTGTGTAAGCAGACTCATTTTCACTAGATTTTCCATCTTCTGAAAGTATAGGCAAAGGTAAGGATAAGTTTATGTTACCTAAAGAAACTTCATACTTCAGAAAGATTAAAAATATTTGCACTAAGCAAATATTTTTCTTACAGTATGGCATAGAGAAAGTCGATGGTACAGAACTTCAAAGACCATATCTTCTACGCAGAATGCATGCTGAAGATGCTGTTCACATCCCAGTGTTCAAGCAGTGATGAACACACCAGTCAAAGAACATTCTACTCAGCAGTACTCTCACAGCTTTTTGTCTGTAAAAAACATTGTGTGGAAACAGCAGACTACAGTGACAAGAGCAGCTTTGTACCTTACAAGTACACAGAATCTTCTCAACCATGAAAATGTCCTTCTGAGTCACACCAATAGTCCATATAGCCCTGTATTTCATAACCAAACAGTGGCACCATCAGCAGCAGCATAGTATTCCCAGACCCATACCTTACATTTCCAGTTTGCCACTCCCCGCAGTTTCACCAAATGCAGGGAACTTGTATTCAAAATTGGAGGTAGCATTATTCCTCTGTATAAAGCAAGAATAACAGCAAAGGAGATACTATTTAGGGAGTCAAGCTGACCTGCTCATCATACACTCTCAGAACCCTCAGTAGTTGTAAGAGGGATACTCCATGTCTAGTTTGTATATGTATGGCACACATCTACTCCCTTCAGAATCCATTTATGGACGCATTGTCCACTAACTTGTGTAATCTCTTTTTGAACCTGCTGACACTGTGTATTTTCTCGTCTACTAAGCATCAAGAACTCTTATTTCTGCATCCACCTTCAACAGAGCCTCCTTCAGTTGTAAAATCTGATCGTGTGCTGCTGAGCCTTGTCTTCTCACAATCAGAATCCAAACCCTTTTAGTCCCTACCTTGTAAGATTGCCCATCTCCCCCCTGGATCATTTTACTTATCTTCCTTGATTCCTTCTTTAAATTTGTTGTGGACTTGCCGACCAGAATTGCACATTGTACTCAAGACAGGAGTACACTGAGATTTCCCGCAGAGCAAACTGCTTTCTGTCTTGCTCTCAATACTCTTCTTGATGATGCCTTATAGCTCTGTTGTTTAGTGGTTTGTGGGGTTGGGCTTTTTTGTGGTTGCTGCTGCAGTTTGAGCCAAAGATTTCAGAGAGCTGACAACAGTGTCTTTAAGACGTTGTGAATTTAAATTTCCAGTATTGATGGGTAATTGTATGCTTTACCCTACACTGATCTACTTTGAAGCCTATCATCTGCCATCTTTTTACCTTTTCACTTTTGTGAGACTTTCTGGAATTCTTTCCACCAGGACAGCATTTGACTATCCAACACAATTTAACACCATGCAAGTATTCAGTGCGCACTTCCTTTTCTGGGTCACTGGTGAAAATCAAAGACTGTTGTGTAAAACATCATCAGTAAACCAAACATTTCTGGAGGACAGCATTGCTGACTTTTCTCCTCCCTGGAAAGTAACCATTAAACTGTACTTCTGCTTCCACCCTTCACCCAGATTTCCAACTCAGAACAGGACGTTTCCTCCAGTTCCACGATAGCTTTGTTGAACAGCTTTTAGTAAGGAACCTAGACAATTGTTATTTGAAAATACAAATATGTTCCCCGCTTTTTCTTTGTCCACAGACTTCCTGCCTCACAAACCTGCTGGAAGTTTGTGACGGTGTCAGTATCTCCCTTCACAGAAACCATGCTGGTGCTTTCCCAAGATATTATGTTTACCTGTGGGTTCAGTGATCTTACTCTTTTATGGTATTGGTCTTTCCATATGAACAGTAGTGGTAACATCACCACCAGAAGATTCACTAAATATTCTTCCTGTGCTTTCTTCCTCATTATAGTAACTCAGGCATTCATATGTGTGAATCTCTCTATGCTTTGCCTTCATGCCCCTCCAATTTTTTCACTCAGGGACTTAAACCAGAGAAGTATACAAAGACATATCAACTTTCAGGATACTTCAAAACAGAATAGACAAACATTCTAACCTTTCCAGTCATACCTTTATTTAAATAAAAGCTCTAAGATACACCTCACAGGACTGAACAGACAGGGAGCTCTCAGGAAAAGAGCTTAGAGTTGAGAAGCGACCGACTTTCAAACCATTCTAGCAACCCACTCTGCAATGCAGAATGGTTGGAAAGAAGCTGGGTCCTAGAATGACTCAATGCTGTCGACTTCGGAATTCCCTATTGATTCACTAAAGAGAAATATTAAAATTGCCTGACAAAATTCTATTGTCTGAAGCAGAACAAGGGAATGAATAGATTGGAAGGTGAAAAATTTTTATGGTGTTTTTTTACAAGAGTTTTTTATAAGAGTAACAGGTGAGCAAACCCCTCCATACAGTCATCATCAGGGTCTGATGAACGGCCAGCACAAGTAACAAAAAAATTGAATGAAAGCCAATTGATGTGGTTTTTATTTGAATGCAAACTAACAAAAAAGTTACATTTCTCACATCATGAGTTATCCAAGAGAAATCAAAGCCACTTAACTGAATCCTAAAGGAGCTTTTGTTTCCACTTATAAAAACTTTGGGCAAAATCAAGGCAGCACAGAAAAGTAAAAATTGAAAAAGTTTAAGAAATATAAGGGTACATATTTCCTTTATTTTTTTCACCATGTATTTACATTCTCTTTCTAATGTAGTAGGTTTGTGAAAAGGATGCTTTTGTTTCCACCCTAGGTAAATTCTCTTTTCCCTTTTTATATAATCATACAATGGTAGGGTTGGAAAGGACCTTTAGGGATCATCTAGTCCAATGCCCTGCAGAAGCAGGTTCCCCTAGATCAGGTGGCATAGGAACATGTCCAGGTGGGTCTTGAAGACCTCCAAGGAATGAGACTCCACACCCTCCCTGGGCAGCCTGTGCTAGGGCTCCCTCACGCTCGCCTTTTTTCTTATGTTTCTTTCTTTCACCCTTTTTTCTTATGTTTCACTGGAACCTTTTTGTGTTCCAGCTTCATCCCATTACCCCTTGTCCTGTTGCTAGAGACCACAGAAAAAAGGGATGCCCCAACCTCCTGACAGCCACCATTTTTGTTAATGTTCTCCCTTCAGTCTCCTCTTCTCTAGATTAAACAGCCCCAGCTCCTGCAGCCTTTCCTTGTACGAAAGATGTTCAAGTCCCCTGATCATCTTGGTGGCCCTGTGCTGGACTCTCTCCAGAAGTTCTTTGTCCTTCTTGAGCGGAGGAGCCCAGAACTGGACACAGAACTCCAGATGAGGCCTCATTAGGGCAGAGTAGAGGGGGAGAAGAACCTCCCTTGATCTGCTGGCCACACTCTTTTGTCTGTTTCCTTTATAATTCTTGAACAATTGTATAAAAAATATTTTACTAGACAAAAAAATCAGGTAAAATACATATTAATACACTGATCCCTTCCTACCTAAAAGGTTTTTGCCATGTAGGAGGGACAGTTATTGCCTGCCACTTGCAGGTGTAGCGTTTTGTGTCAGAGAAAGAAAAAAATTGTTCATTTATTAGCGTTGGCTCTTCAGCTAAATGGCTGACATTATTACAAACATGAGTTAACTTTGCAACTAATTTTAGTGTCTCATATGTCTCTTAAGTAATTTGCAAAGAAGCCACATGGAAACATTGACTTAAGATGACTGGAATTTTTAGACTCTGTCTCTGTGAGTGCTGTTTCCAACACTGTCTCCATGTAAACAAAAATCAAACATAAATAATTGACACTCGGAAGCTTCTAGCTTTCATACATGTGCAATATTAATTCTAAAGGCTAACAAGCATGGCTTTAATCTTAGCACTAACAAGTCTGACTCTACCAAATATACCTACTTGTATCTGTCTTGTGGTTGTTTTCCAATAAAAAGACAAGAATCTTTAAGTACTCTATGATATTTCACCAAAGATAAAGATTACTAGAGATAACACTACGTTACTTTTCAGGATGAGGACTGCAGGAAGCCTTTTACATCACTCACTCATCTGCTCTCTCCACCTAATGTGTAACAGCTACAGTGGAATACTAGCAAGATTAAATGCCTTACTAAAGTAAGTCAGTCTATTAAAATGAAAACTACTACTGCCTTCCAAAACATACCATCACAAGTCAGCTGCAGAAGTATCTTTCTCTCTGACCTCTCTTCCTCAGATAGGATCCTAAAGCAGTCAGCGCCTTTGGAGATGTGTATGGGAAAAGAATAATAAAATGTTTCATATTACAGCAGCCACAGGGGCAAAAACCATCATTTAGATTGTTAACGTTCTGAAGCACAATCTGCCTCTTTACTGCAGTCAGGAAGTGATGGTGCTTTACTGCACCACCAAACAGTGCATCTTTTATGCTTTAGCTAAAAAAGTCTGATCATCTTGCTGTCTGATAGGAATAAGTTAGAGAGCATTCACACACAAGCCACTAAGGCTTCTAATACCAGTTTATTGTTGGTCATCTCTGGGTTTGTTTTTTTTTCATTCTAGTGTGGCTTAACAGCTGTGTTTTTTGCTAAATTTCGTGGAATCTTCTTGCTAACCCCTGACTACTCCAACTCTTTGAACAGCGTATGCCTAAAAACACTAACATGACCTATGGCAGTCAGCATCTAAAAAGCCACAGTAGTCAGGGGAAAAAAAAAAAAAAAAAAGGTTCTTCCCTTAGTGCCTTGCTGACAGGTACAACAGTAAAGAATTAGTACACTGTACCAGTAGTCTTTCTTGCCCTCGTGATTAGCTCAGTTCATAAGTGAATTAAATTAGTTTCTCCTCTGAGTTACCTTTAATTGATTTAAATGCTTTCCAGCCTTAATTGAGATGTAGGGTAGGAGGTGGGAGAGGGAAAGTGCACAACCTAAATATTAATGCTGTTAGTATGACAAGATGGGAAAAACACTTCAGAAATTTTTACCGTAAGTTGTAGCTGAAAGGTGAGCATCTCAGTTGTTGAACATCAAGTATTCAAATCAAAGTAATTTCAGGTAACAACTACATAGCTTAAAGGAACAGGTAATCTACAAAACAGTAAGGATGTTAACATTGCCATAACTAAGCTTCTGTAGTATCTCATCACCTCCTTTAGTCTCATTTAAGCAGTAATTAGTGTATTAAGCATTAAATACTTTAACATATTCTGCTGTGGAAAATGCAGGGTATTTTTCAGTGGCTCTACCCAATGTTCTTTTTCTTCTCCTCACATGTTTTCCTTTTACTGTTCCACTGCCTGCCTTCTATTTAAAGCTACTTATTTTAATGTCCCATTGAATTTAAGCCTACTGAAGGCATTATACTCAGTCTGCTCTATTTTTATGTAAATCTGAGTTGCTATTTAGATATTCCTAGTCTTGCAGACTAAGCAGAGCCTGGACCTTCACCTTGAGTGTCTCTTCACAGAAATTCCTCATGCTCTACTTTGAAACACACTGTTCAGAACCATGTTTTCCTGGTCTGTTTTCCCCTATAATTTCACAACCTATAAGCTCAGCTTTTCTGTAAGCCAGCAGTTGCTATATTTTCTAAAGCACTCTGCCTTCCAACAAAGGTTAAATCTTATAGCTGTTTTGTTCTGTTTTGCTTTAGCACTTGAGACCTGACTTACAGAGCAAGCACTTCACTGACAAAAAAAAAAAAATCATCTACCTATCATGCAGATTTCATCCAAAAACCATTAAATCAAAGATCTCAAGAACCTTCAAAATAAACTGGTGAGATGTTCCTTTTATTTTCTCCCCACCATTTTTATCTTCAAAAGATTTTGCCCTATACTGGAAGGGAATCAATTAACAATATCAAAAGAAATACCTGACTCCCCATGTCTGAAAAATCACTTACTAGGATCTGTTACTTGTATCAAAAAATATTTCTGTCTCCAATAGCCAGTAGGGATTTTTTTTTTTTTTTGGTAAAAAGGTAGGACTCTATCAAAACTAACACGTAGAATTCTTAAGTTAATTCTTAAGCTTAAAATTGAAAATTAAAAAAAAAAAAGTGTTATGAGTTTTTGTCACTGAAACTTTGATCTGAGATGTACAGATCAGTATATCTCTTTGCTATATAAATAAACCAGTAAAGTAAACCAGTTCTGTGTATGTTCACCAGATTTTTTTTTCCTAAGTATAGCTTGATTTAATTTCAAAGAATTATACAAGAGTATTCCCTCTATTTCCTAAATCATCTTGAAGCTCCACTTTCTCTAACAAGATTTAGTGAAGTGGCAAGACAAACTAAGACTCAAGGTGATTACCCTTTAAAAAAAGGCCATGATTAAATATATGTAACTAGACCTCTTGAACTCAAATGTGTGTCTTATTCAAGTGTTATTAGAACAGCGTTATGAGAAGAAGAAAGAGCACTCTGCTATGCCAAGTCTGATAACAAGATCAAGGCACAAGACCAAAATGATGGAGCTATCATTCTGTATTAACACATAATTGCAAAAGCCAATCTCAAGTGAACCTAAACCTACACTTTTACTTTGCTGAGGAGTTTCCACCAAAAACACTGCTGACTTTTGTAAATTACAAGAAGTGTGATTTGCCTGACGTATAGTAGAGGTACATGTAGAGCTCTATCTGGTACATGGTAGAGTTCCAAGAAAATTCATAAACATTGTGTGGGGAAGTGATAAAATTTAGATTCCTCTAAAAAAAAACCAACCCAAAAACAAACAAAAAACCCCACAATCTGTTAATGCTTCTTTGTAAATATTTTCACCATTACAACATTTAGCCTCTTGGGCAGTAATTTCACCTACTTAGCTTCTCCTGACAACGTTTCTGATGGAACTTCTTGCATCATCTAGCGCAGCCTGAGGATTCTGTTTCTTGTGGCTTTGTCTCAAATAAGTACATCATCTTCCCATGTGGGATCTGTAGCAGCTGTAGTAATATCATCAGGGAAAGTATCTTTTTATTATTCTCAATGGAACTGACAAAAAGACATTTGGGTATTGTCTGTTGTAACATGTGGCTTATTTCATTAGATACAAGTATTGGAAGAATTCCCCAGATTAAATACATTGGAGATAATTATTAGATATATAACGTGAAGCACCTGAGAGCTCTGATCTCCAGACACTACCTTCACATGTCCACGTGCAGCATATTCTTATTTTCTCTAAATAGTTAACTTGGGTTTTTCATTATTTACCTTTTGTAGAGAAGCACATTATAATTATTTCAGAGAGAAAAGACTTTTTTCCTTAGGATTAAGTAGTCGATAGTATTACTATTAGAAAAGAGTTCTCAAAAAAAGCCAAGAATCCTGGTTGCAAAGTATTTTTAAGATTAAAATTAGGGACTAGCCTTATTATCTTTACGTAACCTCATGAAAAAAGGTAGATGAATAAAGCAGCGTAGCTCTTTGTATTTCCAAAAATATTTATGTTAGAAATATACCAACCTGCAATAACGTTCTCCTTTGTATATCTTGCATCTCTACATTTTCTTGGTAGCAAAGGTCAATTCTTTATGACACTTCCTGTTTTCCCTCCAGAAAAAAAAACCAAAAAAAGCCTTACATCAGAAATGACCAGTTCCTTCAGAATTTTTCTTTAGTTCAAAATACCTTTAGAATTTGTCTCTTTGACTGTGAATTCCAAAAGATGGTACAAAATGCAGGCCTCAAAGCCACAGCAAGCCCATGTCTCACCACAGGGCTGGTCCTCTCTCCCAAGAGAAGTCACAGATTGTTTTTCCAGTCTAGGATGGAGTGACAAGGTTATGCCACCCTTATGCCTTCAAAGCCGCTGCACACAGATTTCCTGACCTGGCTGTCATGGAGGCAACATTTACATAACCAGTATAGCACCGTCAAATGCAAATGGATATGGAAAAGTACTTGATGCTACAACTGTGGCATTCATACAATATGTATTTCAGTCGTTTTTAAAACTAGAAGAGCACTAATCTTAACAAAGCATGGTAAATGGGAAGAATCAGGAAATTCACTTTGAAAGTTCACTTCTGATCTATATTAAAAACCTGCCATACCTTTCAACAAGGCTACTCTCTGGCACATTAAAGGAGACTGCACGGTAACTGGAAGATACCTGGCATGGATTTTAACGTTCAGTTTCCATTTTAACATTTATACCAAATTAACTGATTTCAGAGGGTATATAAGCTGTAGCAACTTAAAAAATATATTAATAATTGGGGTTATCTGAAAGCATGAATGTTGCAGGGTTTTTTTATTGGGCACACCAAGAGCTGCTGTATTGTGGTAGTTTGACCCTGGCTAGATGCCAGGCACCCACCACGCCACTTGATCACCCACCTCCTCAGCAAGCCAGAGAAGGGAAGAAAATAAGACAAATGTCTCGTGGGTTAAGATAAAAGCAGTTTAATATAAAGATAGCAAAGCCGCGCGCGCGCAAGAAGCAAAGCGAAGCAGATAAAGCTGTTACTCTCTACTTCCCATCAGCAGCGATGTCCGGCCACCTCCCGAGAAGTAGGGCTTCAGTACGCGTGACGGTTGCTTTTGGAAGGCCCAGAATGAATCTTGCCTCCCCCTCCTGCTCCTCTCCCCCAGTTTATATTACTGAGCTGACGTCATATGGTATGGAATATCTCCTTGGTCAGCCGGGGTCAGCTGTCCCAGCCATGGTCCCTCCCAGGATCGTGCCCACCCACCGCTGTTGGTGAAGGTGGGGGAAGGAATGCTGGAGGGACAGCCTTGATGTTATGCAAGTGGTAGTCATAATATTGATATCAACAACAAGCACAGCACTGCAGGAGCTACTGTGGAAAATCACTACCATCCCAGACCCACTACATGTATGCACTAATCAACATTGGGGAATTACTGTTACAAGACTGTTTCTTAGGAAAATTGTGGTTTGTTCTACGTAATACCACAAGATTAGGGTGAAAAAAATAATAATATAGTCACATAATGGAAAATAAATAGGCTTTTATGTACACCACAGGGAAAAGCTGCAAGTCCATATGAATACATGCCTGGGGAAAACCGGCCAGCTTCTACATATAGAGCAATCCTCACCAGAACTTCATAACCGTGCAAAAGTATTTCTCTTGCACCCAGAACCCATGCACCAGACGTTTCAACAATGAGTTCGAGAAACAGGTTTTATTGCCGTAGAGCCAGCAGGGGCCCCCAAGCTGGGAACCCGCAGAGACCGTCTCTACCCTCACAAACACACCCGCCTCCCCGCGGGCTGAAGACGGCTCTAAACCTCCTCCTCCTCCGTTGCTTTAAATCACTGCTGCGAGACCGGGGAGCCAGCTCCGCCCGGGAGCCGGGCGCCACCTCACGGCGCCTCCGTGCCGCCCCCCGCCTGCGCCCCGCGCACGACGACCGCTCCACCCCCGCGCTCAGGCTCACCGCCCGGGGAACGCTGGGAGTTGTAGGCTGCCGTCGGGCCCGGTGGAACTACAAGTCCCGTAAGAGCGGTGCGGTGGGGGGAGGCGGGCGCCATTTTGAGGGCGAGGGGTGGCCGGGGGTTGCCCTCCCCCGCGCGCCGGGAGTGCGCCGCTCGCCGAGGCGCCAGAGGACGGGCGGGCGCGCGTCTGCCTCTGTGCCTTGAGGTTGGTCTCCTCGCCTCTGCGTGTGGCTGTGGCTGCGCCGGGAACGGCTCTTCTCACCTCCGCCGTCTGGCAAAGGGGAGCCGCGGCCGAGCGCTCAGGCTGTGGCGGTGGGGCGGGGGAAAGGGACGGTGAGGGAGAGGCCGGCGTTAGGCGCGCAGGAGCCGGTCGCGGAGGGTCCTTCACCTTACAGGCGTAGCGGGCGGCCGGCGGCTCCCGAGAGCTGTGGGGGGCGGCTCCCGCAGCCGCGCGTTCGGCTCCGGCCCCCAGCGGCGGCCCCGCCAGCGCCAGCCCGCAGCGGGCGCAGCGCCGGCTCCCCGCGGCCAGGCGTGGGGGGGGTGGGGGTGGGTTGGGGCTGGCTCCGCGCGAGGAGCGCTCGCTGCGTGCTCCTGTCACCCCCGTGCCCAGAAAGAGGTGGTCGCGCCAGCAAAGCCAGTCCGTGCCCGCCGTCTGTAAGTTCTGCCACGTGCGCCTTCTTTTTCTGCTTGGGAACTTTGTGTACAGGTGGAGCCCAAGGCGTTGGATCGGTTGAACGTTGTGGATGTTTGTCAGGTGAGGTGATAATTCAGCGTTGTAAGCACCAGCTTGGTGAATCACAGATGTTAGCGCAGGTTCAACACTTAAAACTAGTTAGTTCTTTACAAAAATACAACACGGGTGTGCGAGTTGCCTTTTGAGGACTATCAAACAGCTCGCACGTTCTCAGCAAATAACTTACCCCATGCTTGCCAAAAATGAAGATGCTTTCACACACAACTTCGCTGTCCCAAACGTTAAGTCAGTCTACTAAGGATTAGCAGCAAAGTGCTATTCCTGTGTGAGACAGTCACAGAGCAGTATCCTCCATCATTAGCCATACTGTCATGCAGCAGATATTCACATGGTGTCTGTTTTCATGCCACATCAAATTATGGGCTCTTAAACACTGTCCCAGAAGACAGATGAGGATATAGAAACTCATAAAGCAACTTGCAACATTTTTGTCTTTCTCAGTCTGGTGTTGAGTGGAGGGAGGGTAATATTTTTTTGATAGATGGGGACAGAGCCCACAATTCATGTAATGTCACACTTTACAAAAAGAAGGAATCGAGGAGCTGGAGGTACACACAAAATGGGCATATCTGGAAAGGAGGACAGACTGTAGTGCCCGCAGCATTTTTTCCACTGACCTAAGGAAAAGAGACAATTGCATGGCCATGTTTCTCCTCCTGACATTAGTGCTGTCTTCCAAGTAGTAAAAATGCAAACAGTAAAATGTCCTTGTTTAGACATTTTGAGACTGAGGATGGTAGGATTCTGTTCCTTTGGATATTAGGTAAGTGCCCAGAGTAAGACCTCTTCTTGTCAGTTTTACAAGTGAACATGAGATGATAAATGTTGCTTACACCTTTTCAGATAGAAGAGGAAACTTAATTTCCTCTCCAGAATGAAGAGCATTTTATTAACATTTACTCCTAGAAAGTTGAAACATTTACAGAAAGCAGCAGAATAAACCCTCTAGTAGGAAAAATTCATTCTTATTTGGTACTGCATTTACAAAACAAAGAGTTCAATTTAAACATAAGAAAAAAACTATTTCACTGTGAGGGTGAGGGAGCCCTGGCACAGGCTGCTAAGGGAGGTTTTGGAGTCTCTGGACGCTTTCGAAACCCACCTGGAAACGTTCCTATGTGACCTGATCTAGCTTGACCTACTTGAACAGGGGGGTTGGACTAGATGATCTCTAAAGCTCCCTTTCAACCCCTACTGTTTTATGATTCTATGATAACCTTCGTGGCTGAAGTTTCTGCATTTCCATTGGTCATATTAGTAGTGATGTCAGATATCAGTTTGCAAATTGGAAAATGGCACATTTTTTTCTTCTTAAAGAGATTATTGACACTGCTCAGATTATGGAAGATCAGTAGAGAGATTGTTGATGTAATTAATTTTTCAGATGCTTTAAAAAAGTATGATATGTAAATTATTTAAGTATCATAAATTATGACTGCTAGACTGTTACAGCTCTAATGCAGTTCTTTACAGAAGGTGTTCAATAATGTGGCAATTATGTTTTAAGTAATGGTCTAGCAGGTGATATCTGCTTTTCTTCTGGTTGAGTACATTTTAGTTGTGACTATGGAGGGTCTGAGGATGTGTATCAAAGGCCTGAATAATTTCTGCATTTTTACACTTTACTTGGGAGATGTGCATACTGATAATGTTTTGTTTTGTTTTTCAAAGATGCTTCATGCTGAAAGTAGAGAAAGACTCTGGGAGTGTCATGATGAAATCAAAATTGAACCGTGTTCTGAAAAAATGAAGTCAAGAGAAGGGGCCTTTGGGAAGCTCTCTGTTGAGGATAATCAAGGTATACAGGAGGAAGTGGATACTGAAAGAACATCAAATTATTTGATACCAGCATATGCCTCGGATAACCAAGGGCATCACACAATGCAGAAGCAAGAGAAAATACTTACTGGTGTCTTGGAAAGACTGAATGAAGTGCTCCCTGAAAATAATCTATTACCTACTCATCCAGTTGATCCAGAAACTCTGCAGAATGTAAATCCTTCGTTTTCATCCATAAATGACACTAATGTTGAAGAAAAGAAAGGCTCTTTTCTTACCATTAATTCTAGTGAGGGTAAAGATAGCAGTATGTTGTTCTCAGTAAGTAGAAATGGATCAGATGAAGAGTTTTTTACAAGCAAAGAATTTATTGGACCGATTTACAAGCCTCCTGATAGTAACAATGACAGTTGCACTGAATGTAGAAGCGGTGAGGGAGATCAGAATGAATTGCATGAGAACAGTGCTAAAAGGAAGGAAGCAAAGAAAATGCAGACTGTTTCTTCTGTGGTACCAGAAATAGATGACGAACTGGACCAATTCTATAAAGAAATTCACCAGCTGGAAAATGAAAATTTAGATACTAATTTTCAGGAAGAAGAAACTGAAACTTCTCAGGAACAACACTCTTCATATAACTGTAGCCAAACCTCACAAGAGGATTATCAACATGTACTGCTGGGCAGCCCACAAACATTTTACGAGAATGGACATTGTCAGAAATCAAGCAATGAGCAGCCATTTGTTGAGGAAACAAATAGCTGGAAAACTGAAAACACCTTTAACAGACAAGACTCTAACTATTGGAACCACTCAGTGCCTGAATTCCGACCCGCTTGGCAGTTCAGAATGCCTCAGGGACCTCCTAGATTCAACCATCAGTCCCATTTTCAGGTAGTTAATTCCCCACCACAAAAAACAAATGCTCTCCCTTCTCAGAATGGTGAACTTTCTTATGAAAGTTACCACAGTTACCATGGGAATATGGATATCAACAGTCATGGTCCATTGCTTGGTCAAAGTACCACCCAGGTCTTCAGAAATGGAAATAGTGACAGGAATGGACTTCAAAATAATGGTTTCTGTGAAACCAGAGAAGAGCGTTGGAAAGATCTAAAAGCTGACAGTACAGAAGGAGTGCACAGCTTTTCTTCCTTGCAGCTACCTGAAGAAAGATTCAGGTGTTCACAGAAATTGCTCTTAATCTTAAGAGGCCTACCTGGCTCAGGGAAATCAACACTTTCTCGGTAAGTGAAGATTTGAATCTTGAGAAGCTTATTAAAATTGAATTTTTGAAGAGTTTGATAAAAATACTCTTATTATGACTTGGGAAACTTTGGTATTTACTTAATGAGGACAAGTGACATTAAATATAAAAAAGATTTTTTGGGGGAGTTTTGCTCCTTTAGAGTTTTCATGAACAGGAGCTGTTTTATGTAAAAAAAACACATGTTTTATATCTATTAACTTGCATCTTGTTTTACTTTGAAACTTTCATGTAAACTTAAGTGCCTCTTTTTTTAATCTTAAATTCCTTCATTGAAAAAAAATCTGTCAAATCTAACAGCATTAGTTTTGACTTTTTCATGCCCATGCAAAGGTATTCAAAGACCATTGGAAGAATCTTGCTACTCTGAAAATATTTTGTTTTCAGCATGTTGGTGAAACTGAGCATAATCTCATTCCCTTCTTTTCTTACTGTCATCTGTCAACTTCTCTGTTTGTGAAAAAAACACAAAAAAGTGGGTTTTTTCCCTTAAGATATACTTACTGAAGTCTGACAGGATTAAAAGTAGGTACCACCTCCAACTTGGGCTTTTTTTTTAATTTGCTTAGTTTAAAAAACAGATAAATTGACAAAGAGCACAGAGTCCATCACTATTAAGCAAAAATCGGTTTCTCTTGCATGAAAAAAAAAAAAAAACAAAAAAAAAATCACTATTTATTGATTGAGCTTACTCCAGAAATTGTATATCATAAGTGGAATGTCTTATCTGGTACAGTGTTCGTATTCTTGTTTTTGGTGTGAAGAAGTAACCTTGCTATTTGTGGTTTTCTCCAGACGTTAAGAGACTGAGATCTCCGTATCATAGAAAAATTCCTTTAATATATGAAGCAACACAGAAAATTGAAAGAAAATAACTGTGTGGAGGAAATGCTGCCTCCTTCAATGCAGGAATTGGATGACAATGCTGAAGATCTCAAATATTTTGTATTCCCTGTTTGGTGTGCTTAATTGTCTCTAAATCTTTCTGCAAATATACTACTGTTATGATTTGAAAAGTTCTAAATATCTTCAGGTTTTTATGAAGACATTTTCACACTTTTTTTCACCTTTCACTAGTGTGATCAATGATTAATTTTCCTTAACAGATGGGAAAGTAGGCACAATGAAAGCAAGGTCAAGAATAGTCACCAAATTTGGGTGCAGCGTTTGAACTGCGTAGGAGTTCTTTTTCAGTGTGTTCAGTTATCTGCAGTTTATATGTTCCACGTTTGTTTTCAGTTGTTAGTTCCCATAAAGTCATATATTTGAGTCTCGGGTACCTGGGTGAAAAAAATCCCAGAATTAGTGGCTGCCTATGGGCAAAATATATGTATTGTTATTTAAGTGTTATTCTTAATAAATTTGAGTACGTTTCTCCTGTGTAACGTCAAAGAATTCTGCAGTCTAGGCTAGAACAGCAAATAGAGTCTTCTGAAGTCATATTAGCACTCACAAGTATCTTTGCTGGCTGACTTGGCATCTCTAGCACCTGCAGTCAAACCTCTACCACTTGACCTAGAAAAATGATTGTGAAGGAAAAGCAGAAAGTCTACAAAATCAGCACTAGACAGCATAAAGATGCATCCTGCAAATATGTTTCCCAAGTAAGAAATGACATCAGACAGCGTCGTGTGACCCTGGAATCTTGAATTCTTACTTGCATTTTGTGCAAAGTAAAAGTTTGTAAGATCAGGCACTTTCTCTCCTGCTCCTAAATTTGACTTGTGTCTATCCTGAATCTTCCATTGAAGTCTGTGTTTTGTTTTGATTCTTCCATCCCAGCTGCTTGGCATCATTGACATGTGTTTTTAGGAAGAGGCTTGTGGAGTTTGACTGGTCCATCATTCTGCTTTGGGCAAGTGTGCCACTATCTTTGGATCAGATCTGGTGTGTCTCTGTCTAGCCTGATCTTGAAAAACCTACAGGTGCAGAGATTCCACAATTTTCCATCCCTTTCTGGTGCATTACTACCCTCCTAGAAAAGAAGTTCTTTATAATCTCCAAGCCATGATTTATGTGCGTTTTCCTGTGTTATAACATGAGCTCTTAACTCGTAGAACCTGACTCCTGTACAGTTTCAGGTCAGGTGAGGGACTAGCATGATTCTTTGTAACAGGCTTATATCAGATGGTCTTTTAGTGTCTTCGTTGCCAGACTATACAGCTGGTATTAACCTCTCCTCATAGGTTGTATGCCCTTAGCTATCTTGGCGGCCAACTGTGCAGCTCTTTTATGGTTTTCAGCATGTCTTTTTGAACTAGGAAGCCATAAACCAGACACAGTATTTCAGATTTGACTGCACAAGAGCCAGGTAGAGTGTGAACCATACTTTCCATTGATGTACTGGTCACATCTTCTCTAATAAAGCCCAGCATGTTGTTTGATCTTCTTTTTATGAGACCACAGCATTTGGCCATCTCCACTCCAGCAACTTCAACCACTTGCTTTACCTCCTGTACTGGTGCTTAGATTACTTTTTTAACAGTTGCAAAAACTTGCTCTTTTCATTGTTGAGCCTCAACACGTTTTGCTTGTCCCAGTTTCTCAGTGGCCTTCTGAATATAAGTCTTACGGTTCAGTATGTCAGACTTTGCTACTAATTTGTTGTCATCTGCAAGTTCTCTGCCTCATTATACAGGTTAGCAATGAATATACGGAAAAAAATGGTCACAGTATCATCTTTTGCATGTTACTGGCTGGGAGATGATGTTGAAAACCTCGATAATTTCAAAATATGCTACATTCATCACTCTGTTCTCATTCCTATAGGTTTTATTAGTGCGTTCTGCTTAGTAAAGAATTATTTGTCTGCTGCAAAACACACGTTCATTCTTCTTGAATACTTTTATTTCCTTCATGTGTTTGGAAATAGATTCCACCAGGATACAATCTATTGGCTTTCCAGAACTGAGGTTAGGTGAGGTTGAGCTGCCTTTAGTTCCTTGGGTCATTGTCATACTTTTGTCTCAGTTTTACAGGTTTTTCCTAAACCTCAGTTTCTAAGGACTTTCTGTAAATAAAGTTTACATGAGGCAGAATGGAGTTTTCTTATTGGAATGGGTAACCGTGAGAGTGACAGAGCAGTGGCACAGGCTGCTCAGGAGCGTGTGTGGAGTCAGGTGTGGAGTCTCCTTCCTTGGAGGTCTTCAAGACCTGCCTGGACATGTTCCTATACAACCTGTTCTAGGTGGACCTGCTTCTGTAGGGTGGTTGGACTAGAAGGTCCCTTCCAACTCGTACCATGCTATGATTTGATTTGACAGAGGTTCTGATGTTAATTATTCCCTGTAACTTTGCTAAAATCAATTTATCTGACTTACAGGTATTTGTTGACATACTTGGGCAACATTTAGGATGAATTTTAGTTAGATACAAAAGTCATCTCTGTGATGCTTCTAGAAGGTTTGACTGTGGCATTTCATGACAATAAGAGAATTCTAGAAAAGCTTAATGGATTTTTGTTGTATTCATACATCACCCATTACAGTAACTTCTTTAATAAACATATTATGAGTAGTAAAAAAAATTAAAATAAGGACTAAAAATAAATGTTAACAGTGAACATTGCAACTGTGTTCCTCTGAGTTCTGCTTGTTATCCTCATTGGCTTCCTGAAGTGTCTTTTATTGTTTGCTAAAGTGTACTTCAATTTCTCCTGTAATATCTAATGTTAGCTGTGCAGGAAGCAGAATGTAACAAAACTTACTCTGACCTACCAATTAAGCCAGTAAAAATATGTTGCTTGTAAATGGCAGACCTAAGAGACTGCATAAATATGAAAAATGCATTGCAATTTTGTCTTTATGGTTTCTAATTTGAATCTCCATTTTATTGATATTATTTTACCTTGGTTTTTAGTTCTGTTTGGTTTACTCTCATAAAAATGAATTGTATTTTTGAAACAATTTTCTGTCAGACTTTGTTGAAATTGGTCTATATGTCCAGAATTCACCATGGAGTGGCATCAAGCTAAAACACTAACATCAGGTGGTTTAAGTGACTTGAGAAGTGATTGATTTTCTCTTGATTTGAAAGAATACATGCAAGGATAATAAAACATACGCCTTTCAGATCAATCTGTTATCACTCAGATATGAGTGATAGGGGAAAACAATTTAATTCCTTGATAGAAACTGAGATACGAAGAAAATCCTGTCCTAAATGTCTTGTCATCTGTCAGACTGAAACCACGGTTCTATAAGATGTGGTAAGCCACTTAGTACTGCTCAGCCAAGAAAGGTGTCCATTGGTTGTTAGCCACTTTAGGTGTGTTACCTTTTGGGGCCTTTTAAATAGGCTCAACCACTAACTCAACCCAGAAAAATAATTTTTAAAAAAAAAGATAAAAGGATTGCTTTCTTCTTGGTGGTGAGTTCCAGAGTTATTGTAAAAATACAGGCAAGTAAGACTGTGTTCAATTCATTTCTCAGTTGCATCCAGATTTGTCATGATCAGGTGGTTTCTAGAGATAATTCTAAATGAGAATTGGTGTGAAGAATTTTAGTAAATACATTAAATTATTGTCAGGTACTTACTGCATTATAACCATAATCCTCGTACAAATGTCTCTTGAGGATGGAGGAGAAGAAACAACAAATACAGGAAAAAAAAAAGGTGGAGGGGGAAGTAATATTTCTGTATTATAGGTTAGAATGGTTGGTAATACCTGTGAGTGTACTTTATAAACCTGTTTAAAGGTTGCAAGAGATTCAGAAGTATGGTGCAATTAAATTTATTTTAGCTATATTCTGTTTTCCTACATCTGTTTTTTTTTAATCTGAAAAATGAAGGTTGAAATATTTTTGTGTTTTCTTTTGTTTAACAGTGTTCTGCTTGATCAAAGTGGTGATGGCATTGTATTGAGCACCGATGATTATTTTCGGCAACAAGGTGGATATACATATAATGTTACTCAGCTTGGTGATGCCCATGAGTGGAACCAGAAGAGAGGTTTGAATACATAAGAGAAATTCTGTTAAATTATGCTTGTTATAGAAAGTACAAGTAAAACATAATGTGTATGTGTGTTGATAGTCTGTAGGAGGAGTGTGTGTGTGTGTATATATATATATATACGGTAGTGCAAGGTATGTAGAAGTAAACATCATAGAATCATGGAATGGTAGAGGTTGAAAGGGATCTTTAGAGAGGTCCTTGCCAAAGCACATCCACCTAGATCAGGTCACACAGGAAGGTGTTCAGGTAAGTCTTGCAGACCTCAAAGGAAGGATACTCCACAACCTCCCTGTGCAGCCTGTGCCAGGGCTCCCTCACCCTCACAGTGAAATAGTTTTTTCTTATGTTTAAATGGAACTTGTGTTGCAGTTTCATCCCATTACCCCTTTTCCTGTTGCTAGATACAATAAAAAAAGGGATGCCCCAACCTCCTGACATCCACCATTTAGATATTTGTAAGTATATATAAGATCCCCCCTCAGTCTCCTCTCTATACTAAACAGCCCCAGTTCCCACAGCCTTTCCTTGTATGAAAGATATTCCAGTCCCCTGATCATCTTAGTGGGGCTGTGCTGGACTCTCTCCAGCAGTTCTTTGTCCCTCTTGAGCTGAGGAGCCCAGAACTGGACACAGGACTCCAGATGAGGCCTCACCAGGGCAGAGTAGAGGGTGAGAAGAACTTCCCTCGACCTGCTGCCCACACTCTTCTTGATGCATCCCAGGATGCCATTGGCTGCCTTGGCCACGAGGGCACATTGCTGGCTCATGTTTAGTTTATTATCAACCAGGACTCTCAGGTCTCTGTCTGCAGAGCTGCTCTCCAGCAGTTCGACCCCCAGCCTGTACTGGTGCATGGGGTTGTTCCTTCCCAGGTGCAGGACTCTGCACTTGCCCTTGTTGAACCTCATGAGGTTCCTCTCTGCCCAAGTCTCAAGCTGTTTGAGATCCCACTGAATGGCAGCACAGCCTTCTGGGGAATCAGCCAGTCCTCCCAATTTGGTGTCATCAGCCAACTTGCAGAGGATGCGCTCTGACCCCTCATCCAGGTCGTTGATGAAGATGTTGAACAAGACTGGCCCTAGAACCGATCCCTGAGGAACTCCACTGGCCACAGGCCTCCAACTCAATTCTGTGACATTGATCACCACCCTCTGGGCTCTGTCATTCAGCCAGGATATAGTTCATCTAGTTTATTGTCTTCATTTTCTTGTGAGCTCTGATGGTACTGTATTCTGAATTTTTCACTGACAAACTAAGGCACAGTTGCTAAAAAAATCTTTCCATTTCATGTGCCAAACTTTGCTTTTAAGGTGTTTTCTTCAGAATGCGTAGTAGTATTAATCTTCATATATTCAGAATAAATTTTCACTGTCTTTATATTCAGATGAGTTCATATTGCTTGTGTAAATAGTACCTGTAAGTTTTTTAATTGGACAGCTGATGTATCTCAACCAACAGCTTTGTGTGTTCTGCCCCCTAGACTCCCCCAGCTATTCTGCACTGTAGTCTTTGTAGACTGAGAAACATACTCTTGCTGGTTCAAAGTTAAAAGCATGCTACTGTGTACCATTCCAAACAAATTACCTCATGGCTATGCTCTCTTTGTCTTTCCATCAGTAAAGATCCTAATTTGGAAGTGCCTTCTTACCAGTTGCTGTTTTGTAGAGCTTGGGAGCACCTTATTTTTCTGGAAGCTTTTGCCCTCTCTTGGATTTGGTTAAAATTGGCCACAGGGTTCAAATATTATTCAGACAGGAGCAGTGTGATTGTAATTTTGTTTTAACGAATCTCAGAAATATTTCAGCTATCTCATTTCTCTGAAGATCATTTTGTTCAAGAAGAGCTAATCACGTCTCAACAAGTGCATCATGTGTTATCTGCAGGGCTTTTATGGCTGGAACTAGGATATGGTTTCATGCTGGGATCGCTATACTCAGCAGGACCCAGACTTTGAACAGCTCTGTTGTATGGCTCTGACTTACACGTTTCCTCCTTTGTGTCAATTCACCACCACTTGTTTTTTTATGCCTTTCATTTTTTTCTTACCTTCTTCTACTTCTTTTCATTCCTGTCTCTACCCTTCAGTGCTTTTATTCCTGTTCTTAGACTGTTTCAGACAGACTAGATTGGTACAAAAACATACAAATTACTTATTTACATTTGCCATTTACGTAATAGTTTATTAACTTGCACTATTTTTGATTGCAGCAAAGCAAGCAATGGAACAGGGAAAATCTCCAGTTATAATAGACAACACTAATACTCAAGCCTGGGAAATGAAGCCATATGTGGAAGTGGTAAGTTTGCTGTGTGATTATATCATCTGTTAAAATTTTTCAGACTTCTGTACATGTGTAAAGTTGGTCTGTTTTGTTACTTACTCAGTTTTCTAAAGAGAGACTGCCTATTGATACATTCTATGATTGGTATGGCAATAGTTCAGGGCAATTTAAGGATTGACTTAATCTTGCTTGGCCTGGAATGAAAGCTAAAGACATGTTTGGAGTAAATGAAATTCATCATGCTGCCACTGCAGAGTTAACTACATCTGTTTATGATACCAATGTATAAATTTTGTTACATTTTACATAATAATGATACATGTGTCATGCATTTTTCTTTGCTGCAGGCTCTAGAAAAGGGATACAGAGTGGAGTTCTGTGAGCCAGATACTTGGTGGAAGTTTGATCCTGAAGAATTAGAAAAGTAAGATTTATATTACAGAAACTGCTGTACTTATATATACAGATAGATAAATATGCACACATAAATATATATAGAATATCTTATTTTAAAAAATACTTAACTAATAATATAAAAATATTTATGTAGGCATTTTGAGATATGCCTGTAAATGGAAGTGTTGTGAATAAACAGACAAACAGAGGTCCTGTCTTGTTGTTCCAAGAAAATCAATATTAAAGTGTTGTTGGACAGGAGTATAAAGATGATTCTGTAAGAATCACTGCTATTATAATGAATAATTATTCTGAGAAACTTCCTGTTACAAAATACTGATGACAAGAAATAAGTGGAAGACAAAAAAGAATTATGCATTTTGCAGGGGGTACATCAGCATAAGTGGTTTGTTTTATCTATTTTGATAGATATCTCAGTGTCAAAGAACAATAGTCCATTACTAATCAGGTTAAAAACAAAGCTCATATTTTAGATTATTCTGTTGCAAGATTTTGTGAAATTATCTCCAGTCTTCAGAGAATCTGTCTTAGAGTACCATTGGACATAGGTCATTGGACTTTTGGGTTGTGAGAGTGCCTGGGAAGCTGCTTATTATCCTTGGGTAATGTCTCTTTTGTCTTGGATATATGTGCTTTAGGAATCTATGAGGTATCAAACCAAATTAGGGGGTATTTCATTGTTTGAAACATAACATTTTCATGGTGGATCACAAAGAGTTTTCTTATTTTGTGTGCTTCCAACTAACTTGGCTTATAATTTTTTTCAGCTTTGTGAAATAGCACCTATAGTACACAAAGTATGAGTGTAAAATACATTACTGACTTGGACTTCATTTTTATAAGTCAAGTTTTCACCTTTTGCTCCTGAGCTGCCACACACTTGTATTTAGAGATGAGATCCTCTCTCAGCAGGATGAAATCTAGTAAGTTTTTCTAGTTAGAGCAGCACCAGCCGAGTTAGGAAGCTGCCTTAGTAATTCATTCTGAGATTTTCAGTGCGAGATTTCCATTACATGAGACATACTCAGTTTCCAGGAAAATTCATGTTTTTGCGTGATCTTGACAGATAACAGGGTAAAGAAACTTGAGGTGTTGTTACCATTGAATTTAATTGTCCAGTCATGAATTGTAGAAGTTTATATCCTTTAAAAAAAAAAGGAAAACCCTTGAAGTGCTGCTACCAGTTCTTAGGAGCTTCCTAGAGATGTTTAGCAGCTCCAGTTGCTTTAAGTATTCGAATAGAAGCCCATTGTCTGGAACCTTTATTTTTTTGACAGCATAGGAAAGGTGGTGATGTGAGGTTTCATTTTGTTTTTCAGTTGCCTGAGGAGAAGGCTCAATTTTTAAGTTAGGTTCGATTTTTTTTCTCCCCCCCATATTTGTGTGTTTGGGAAACAGATAATTATAGAGAAGTTATTGTAGTTTTGGGATTCCTCTTAGGAATTTTTGGCTCAACATTTTGTGCAATACCTGGGCATATACTATGCTAATAATAAAGTTGGATAATTTTGTTAGTTATCTGGAGCCATACATTCTAATTTCCTCCCAAATAGAATTACTTAACACTTTAGTTTCTGGTAGTTGGAATAAAAAAAATACACTACCTTCTATTTCAGTTAGGAGAAGACTTTTCTTCTATTTTGGGTACATGCTCCTTGTTTATTTGCTCTCTAGGTTGTTAGAAACTTTTATCAAGTAATACAATATGTCATTGTCCTAGAAGTCAGGTGCATTTCTAGATCCTGTTTTATAGGGTTGTTTCTGGCACAGCTTAGTGTGTTTGAGAAGTTGGTGAAAAGGGTGAATTCCTGATATTAAGAGTGTGACATGCCCTCTGTCTTGTTTGTATGGTTTCTGAGTAGCTGGTAGATTGTGGAGAAGAACTTTGACTTGAGCTTTTGGGGAATAACAGGTATTCTGTGTATAATCCGTCTTTTGGGAGAGATATTGTTTTCATTTAAGACAGTTACCTGCTATATAACTTCACACCAAAGGGATACCCAAGCATGTTTAATACACTCTTTCTTTCAGTAAGATCCTAAACATGAAACGTGGTGTTGACTTCATTAAACTTGTGTGGATTCTTTTAAGTAGTCATGTCTATGCAGGATTACAGGCATGTAGCTATACTTCCAAGTAGTCATGTCTGTTACTTTGCCAACATATCGGTATGTAAGATTCTTGTAGTGTAGAAATATTTAGTAGTGGCAGATTTTTTTTCCTTTTTCTGCACTAGTTTCTGTGCTTGATGCCATTTTGCTGTTGGTGATTTTATTATCCCGCTCTGTTCCTTAAGGAAAGGCTCATTTATGAAGTGATTATACACAAGTCAGTCCAGTCAGCCATGGATAAATGTGCACTTTAAGCCCAGAGCACCTGAGCTGTATTCTTGTTCTAGTAGTACTAAGATGTGGGGAATATTGAATAACTTTGTGCTTCCACCGTTTGGCATGAAAGGACTTAGACTTCTCAGGTTTTTTCTGTCATGAGAGTCAAGTACTTTACAGAACCACATATTTCTAGAGAATTGGCTTTTTTTCTCCACCATTAACTTTGTTCTTAAAACTGTTAAAACTTGTTCACAGCTATTTTCAATATGCTGCTGCTCCTGGACACCTTTAGCATGATGTAAAAATTAGTAACATTTAAACAGTGAGCTGGTTATGATGCTCACTCTAGCTTGTGAGTTTGTCTCAGGAAAAAGTGTTTATGAGATAAATACTCTACTAAAGCCTCTTCTTCCCACAAAGCAAGCTGATAAAATACACCTTAAGGAGCTAACATAATTCTGAATACTGCTGAGATTATAAATTCTTCCATTCTACCTGCAGTATGCTTTGAACCCTCATCAGCTTTATGCATACTTCTTTGTTTTAATAATATGCACAAACTTCTGGCACAGATGGAGGAAATGAGTCTTTATACTCTTTCTGCATACAGTATTCTCTTTTCAGTATAGCTTATTTATGCTGAGTATTGTTTCTTTCTTTATAGACCTAAGCAAGGTGGTAAGGAGGCCTGTGCCTCTTCTGTTCCTGGCACAAAGTAGAAAGATGAAGGCATACATTTTTCCCTATCGTTATGACTAGGAAATAATTCAACTCAGATGAGGTTTCTTAGTGATAAGAATATATTGAGTTGTGATAAGTGCTTGTCTGCACTATATAAGTATTTTGTGTTGTATCTGTTCTTATAGATTCAATTCTGTAATAGTACTGGCAATTCCCTGAGTTTGTGCATGAGCCTTGTGGTTCTGCTTTTCACAGAGAGCAAAATGTTCTGCTAACATGGATTTTAAGACTTTATTCCTTTGATACTAAGGTGGTAAATACTTTCTAAAGTAATGTCTAATGTCTCAGTTTCTCACTGAAACTAGCTATTCACTAATCACTACAATAGGAAAACACTTGTCTTCACTGATGTATGTTTTGGTACGTTTCTAAATTTACAGCAAGTAAGAGCTAGTAGATAGAGGTATCACGAGCTTGCTGTTCTGGTTGAAACCTAAATTGTTCCTTGTTTTATCTAGAGATTTACCGATGGGAAAATATTCTATCATTGAGTCTCAAAACCATGTAGTTTCATTGTTTTTATGCTAGTTTCAACATTACTTTCATAAGTAGTAGTTTATAAGATTATTCTTCCCTCTACTCATTAGCTAGTATACAATGTAAAATGTGACAAATAAACAGAAACTAAAGTCCTGGGGTTATTTAGGTACATAGTTCTGTTGAGTAACATCACATTTCTGTATGAAGAAGAATGACCATATTGGTTTATGTTATTTAATATATGCAGTGGTGAATTGTTAAAATAAACCTTAACACAAGTTGAATACTGAGAGAATGAGGATACAGTGAAATAAAAGTGAAATTTCAAATACGAAAAGCAAGAAGAAAAATTGTGAAATTAGAGGTGTTTTTCTTAAAAGACTGTAAACATATAAACATACCAAACAATTTATTTAAATTTTTATTTTTGTAGGAGGAATAAACACGGGGTCACTCGTGAGAAGATTGCCCAGATGTTGGAACGATATGAATTTCAAATATCTATACCTATTGTCATGAATTCAGTGGTACCTCCCCACAAAAACACTCAAAGGCCACCTGTGCAGCGAAGACATAGGTGGGGAGGCAATACAGACTCATGGAATTCTTTCAGTGTTTCCAGTAGCTGATAACACAGTTGCAGTCAGTTAATAAAAACCTGTTGCTTGCCCTTCTAAAACACATCACCACCTCCAACAAAGTAGTGGATCTTCTGTGTTTTAAATAGGCATATTTCAAGACCATCTTCTTCTGGAGGTTGTTCCTTAACAAATCTGCATGTAAATAAAATTATATGTTAAATGTGGGGTTTTTTAAACTATTTATTACAGTTGTAATAACTTCTATTTTAGTGAAATATTTAATATACTATGTCATATAGCAGAGTCTTCCTTCATAAATGTAAGACAATTATGTTGTCATATGCCAAATAACTGTTGAGCAGAAAAGGGGTCATATTAGATATGTTTTATAAGGTAATTGAAGCCCCAGAAGAAGAGGTTCTTTATGTAATAACCAGTTTTAATGATTGCCATTTAGTCTTCTTATCTTTGAGGAGATTGTCCTGGATTGTCCTTTTGTTTTATTCAGCATATATTGCCAATTGGCAATATTTTGGCACGTATTTTCTTGTTTCAGTTGGGTCATTTGGGTGTGTTTTTTAATCTCAGAAGTTCACCTGGCAGCTGAAGCAACACTCTGCCCGTACAGTGTTCACCAGCCTTAGAACTGTGCAACCCAAAGTCTTTTTTTTTTTATTTGGTAGTATATAAACTATGATGGTAGCTGCACACCACCAACTTTTTTTGTGCTGACTAAAAAAACCCGAATTTTATCACTAAAATCCCAAAATTTCATAACTGTGTCTTTTCAAGTCATTTTCTTTCATTTACTGTAAAAATGAAGCATTAAAGCATTAGTCCCAGTCCACAGTTGGGATGTATCAATTCAATATAAGTGGCAGAAACGGTTCTGTAAAACTGTATTGCGTTCCTAATTTTGGCACAGACAATGTAAACTATTTAGCACATAGAAGAATGAGCCAGCATGGAGATTGGCTAGTTTACTGCCCTTTTCTCCTAAAAAAAAGGTGAATTTGTAAGTTATCACTCTACTTGCTTTCTAAGAGCTTGCTTTGTTAATAAAATATATTTGTATTCAGTGTTGTTTTAGTAGTTCAATGTCAAAGTTTTTGTTCACTTTTAAGTGTGTAGGTTTTTATACAAATGAGCATTGTTACTAACTTGCTAGCTGAAGTAACCTGTCTTCGTGTCTAACTGCATTTGATTTCCTCATGCACTGAATAAGTCCTCAGTAAGTTGTGTCAAGAACATTATCACATAGCTAAAAGAATTTTCATGGTTTTCTATTACTAATTTGGTGTCATATCCGTCAGAATTTTGAAAATTCCAAAGCCAGCATATTAAAAAAAATATATAGGCATTTTTTAAATGAGCCCTGAAAACTACTTCCTCTTTGAAGTTTGAACACCATGAAAGTTGAAAATCCAGATATATAGTGAGGTGTATCCCTGCGGTTTTCCACACCTATTGTGCAAACCTAAATTTGTCAAATTTCCTGTATATCTGCAATAACATTTTCCTAAGAGGTTCAACTAACTATAAAAGTTGAAGTCTGCAGTTTCACATTTCAGTAATTATTTTAATTATTTGAAAAATAATTTTAAATGCTTCAGCCCATGGATTGTTAATATATTGAATTATGTGTATATAGATAAAAAAAGCTCTCCAACTATATTAATGTCTCCTTTTGTTGTCTGATATTCATACCAAGTATTTTACTGTGTTTTAGTTTTCATTATTATCTTCTTCCATGTCACCAGAATCATGGAAATCATTGTAAATGGTTAGTAATGCTTCTATTCTCCTGAAGGTTTTATATTTAAACATGAAAGCATATTTCAAAGAAGAGGAAGATAAAAAGGTTTAGAAAGACTTTTTATTTACTCTGTTACTTCAAGTCATAATAAAGGGATAAAATTTATGGAGACTTTATGCAATAGTCACACAATGTGCTAAGGTGTGACAAAGAAGAGCTGCATTATAGAGAACTGATGTTAAATCTTTTGGTACTTTCTGTCTTCAGTTTTTGAAGGAAATGAATGTTTTTTGGCAATATTTAATGAAATTGTCTCTAACTGGAATTTGTATTTAAACAGATGTGAATTCATACTATTTTAAGATGCCGCATAATTTTTCATGTTGTGTTTTTAATAAATGATTGGTGGGTGGTGAGTACTTTTGATACACAAAGCATGTTGATCGATTACAGGCTTGCAGTTTGCAAAAGACACGTAACAAGAAGGCAGTGCTTTGCAACTTGGCATTCTGTTAGACATTTCTTGTAAACTCCTTAATCTGTAAAGCTGTATCCCAAGGTAAGTACAATGACGTGGTAGGTGAAAACACAATGGAATTATTGTCTGTGTAAGACATTTTCATGGTATATTTGTATTTCATGAAGATATGGCAGTCACGATCATACATATAACTCAGCAGTTGCTTTTACACTGCAATATTTATATGAAAAAATGAATTAAAATACTATGTGAAATATATTGAAGGTATCAAATTTCTCCTGCTCCCTCACAAACAAGGAAAATTACTTATTTTGTCAAAAAGTGTGTACAAGAAATGTAAGAATTCGCTGTTTGTGTTCAGTTAGACTGGGGATGTACTGTTTTACTGTCTGGTATATTATTCGTGCAATACACTCTGATGATAATCTCGTACCTAGAATGAATGATAATAATTTACTTTCTGCTGGTTTTGCCTGAGACAGAGTTGATTTTCATTTCACAGGGGCTACTACAGAATTATGCTTTGGATTTGTGCTGAAAACAGTGTTGATAACACAGGGATGTTTTCCATATCGCTGAGCAGTGCTTGCACAGAATCAAGGCCTTTTCTGCTTCTCAGCCCACTCCACCGGCAAGGAGACTGCGGGTGCACAAGCTGGGAGGGGACACAGCCCGGGACAGCCGATCCAAGCAGATCAAAGGGGTGTTCCATAACATGCGGTGTCACACTCAGCAGATAAAGCTAGGGATACAAGAAAGAGGAGGAAGCATTCAGAGTGATGGCATTTTCCTTCCCCAGTAACTTAGGTGTGATGGAGTCCTGCTGTGCTGGAGATGGCTGAACACCTGCCTGCCCATGGGAAGTGGTGAATGAATTCCTTGGTTTGCTTTCCTTGCATGTGCAGCTTTTGCTTTACCTGTTAAAGTGTCTTTGTCTCAGCATTTGAATTTTCTTGCTTTCACCCTCCTGATTCTCTCCCACCTGGGGAATGAAAGAGTAGCAGTGTGGGGCCTCGTTGCTAGCTGGGGTCAAACTACAACTACTGTAACCCTTTTTTCTTTTCTTTTAACATAAAGTGTTAAATGATATCCTGTGAGGGATTCTATCTTCTGTTCTTACAGTCCTGTCCTCTTTAGTTTGCCATGCTGTATACTTTTTTGTAAAACTTGAAGAAAGACAAGGTTTTGTCTTGTGTCATCTGTTTTTTAAAACTTTCTGTGGAGATTGTAGTTTTTGTTTTTCTGCTAATAGATAACTGAAAACCAACCTTTATCTCGCTGAGGTGTGGGACTCCTAGCATTTGTATTTGATTGGTTTGTGTCTGTCTTTCCTGATGTAATTTAGACTGTGTCAGTATTTTCTTCTTTGAGCTGACTGGTGAGATTCATTATCAGTTAACTGGAAAAAAAAACGCTTTTTTATTTTCACATTCATGTGTGATACCTGTAGTTTTAACTTCTGTTTCCTTCTAGCAATCAAGTGTTCTAGAATAAATATTTTCCCTCTGTGGTGGTGTATGATAGAGATGAGGTGACTAGGTGTATGTTGAAAATTGAAGGCTTTCCTTACAAAAGCACAGAGACAAGAGCAGTAAGAAGACAGACATAGTGTTAAAATGCTGCTCATAACACTGAAATTAAATACTCACTGTAAAAGAATGACCAAATATTTCATGTAGGTCAGATGGAAATATTTCATTCCAGTGTTTCTGCGGTGACACTTTATCATTTCAGTGTTTTATGTTCTCATTCTTTTGAAATGAAAGCAAGAGCAGACATTAAAGCTCTTTGGTAATCTTTTCCTAGGTGAGAATCTATTTGTGTATCAATTTATGGTGTATTTGTGGGGTGTTTTTTTTTACAGGGCTAATTGGTTGAAATTAGCTGTAAGCTTATTTTGAGTTCACAGGGAAATATGTGAATACATAGCTGGTTTTTTTAAGGATTTGGAAGATGAAGTAGGAAGTAACAGGATTTGTCAAAGTCAAATCGTCTCAAATTTGTCTAATTTATTTCTGTAGTAACAGAGAAGCAGCAAGTAGGTTTTTTTGCTTGAGATAGAATACTTCAATACTTGTATTATCCTTGCTCTAGAATGATACAAGTCTATCTGGAAAGAGTCTTTCCAGTTCCCTCTTAGCTGAGAATGCAACTTCTTAATTTCTCAGGTAGGCAGGCAGTCCTTGGCCGTTTCATGTGTACCTCACTGATACTTAGTGCTGTTGTGCCAATGCCATGTTGTGCCAAGTCAGAACATACCCATTAAGTAATTTTGTTTTCAGATGTAGTTGCACACTTTTTAGTGATGTTAAATACTTTTCTTTTTTGAGCTGTTAATCAAATTTTCTTTTATGGTCCCTCAGACTGATATCAGAGTAACTTCTTTGTAATTGTGTGGATCATCCTGCTTGTCCTTTTTAAGTATTTCCCTGATACTGACTCTGTAAGTATTCTGGGATTTCATGAGACATAGAAAAAGATACTTTGTGAGCAAAAAAGCTTGGAACATGTACTTTTAGGTTGTCTACTTATTTTAAAAAGCATGACTTGGTTAGTGGATGTAGTTTAACCTCTTAAATTGATAGCAGACTAAGAAGTGCTGTCTTAGTCTGCCTTAACAGACTTAGAAGTGCCTATTTTTAAGGACTTTATTGTGTCATATACAAATCAGTCTTGGTCATGGCCTATATGCCCTTCGACTGTTATTTTATTTGTGATATTTCTAATAATATTTTCTTTTTTTACTCATCCTAGGTTTTGGATAACCTATAGATTACAACAGTTTATAAGAAGTTAATAGTGTATCCCACATCTTGCTCTTAACAATGAAGTTTCTGGAGGCTCATGACCCTGTGTTAGGAGTGGATTGACTGTATTACTTTTCTCCCATTTAGTGTTTTTCCTGTATTGCTTGTAAGATGAGTACACTGCTTTACAGGCATCTTGACCACTAAAGCATAGACATTGGATCTTTTACCTGAAGCAAGATAGGTATGCATATTGGAGTTTCATTTGCAGATCTTTGCAGCTATTTGGTAGTTGCACTCAATATTCATTAAGGTATACCCGATAACATTTCAAAACTATTTTCACTTTATGAAAGCTACGGTTATAAATCCTTGCTTGTGGCTGTGCAGCAGAATTGCATTATATGGGAGTATTCTGTGTATGAGTATGTAGAAGGCACAGATCATTGTGTTCATTCTGTTTGGTTTGGTTTGTTCCAGCAGCATAGACTGACTTGTTTCTGATAATGAGTACTTGTCCATAATGCTGCCCTCTTTGGTCCTAGGTCTTGAGGAATGTTTTTATTTTGAGTAAAGATAGCTAACTGTAATGGTAACTTTTTACTGCTCTGTACAGAATTGAGCTGTAAAGAGAGTGAGTTGGTCTTTCACCTGGTTAGCTTGTGGTGCCTTTGCTGAGAATGTCAAGCTTTGAGCTCACTGGTACAAGGAAGATGTGGTATATTGGAGTGAGTTGAGCAGAGGGTGGTCAGGGCCTGGAACATGATACACAAGGAGAAGCTGGGAGAGATGGATTATTCAGTTTTCAGAAGGCTTAAAGCTGTCTTCACCTACCTGATGGGACAGTAAGAAGGTGGAGCCAGACTCATCTTAGATGAGAAGCAGTGACTAGAAATTGCAACGTGGGAAATTCCAATTAGACATTAGGTTGTTATCCTGGTTTTGTGTGGGACAGACGTAGTTTCATTCCTGGTAGCTGTTACAAGACTGTTTTGGTTTAGTGTGAGAATAATGTTGATAACACAGGGATGTATTGGCTGTTACTAATTAAGCACTTATCTTGGTTTAAGGATTTTTCCATTTCCCAGCAGACAGGTGCACAAGAAACTGTGAGGGAACATGGCTAGTACAGCTGACCCTGACTGAACGAAGGGCTATTCCATACCATAGACATAATACCCAGTATAAACTGAGGGGAGTTGGTGGGGAGGAGTGGATTGATCTTGAGCATTGGTCAGGAGGTGAGCAATTATATTAGACATGATTTGTCTTTTCTTGAGTTTTGGGGGTTTTATAGGGTTTATTTATGCTTATAATTCATTGCAATTGTTATTATAATAGATAACTATTATTATTGTTATATTTTATGTCAGTTTAGTTATTACACTATTCTTATCTCAACGCATGAGTTCTGGTGCTTTTTTTCCCTGATGTCTTCTCCCCCTCCCACTGGTGGAGGGAGGAGTGAGTAACTGAGTGCCTGATGCTTAGTTGCTGGCCGGGATTAAATCACAACAGTGCCATTATCTCCATCCTTGGAGTATTCAGAACTTGTCTGGGAAAGGCACTGAGCAAAAAGATCTCTCTTGATACTTCTTTGAGCAGAGGCTGATCTCCAGAAGCACTTTCTGACAGAGTTTATTCTACTCTGATGCATATAAGGAGAGTAATGTCCAGAATATCCGAAGAGTTACCTCTTAACCATCAGAGAAGACTTTTTAATCATTAGCAGAATTTCTGCCTATTTTCAAGATGTTAGATGCAGGTTTGCATTCATAGCATGGTTTGGGTTGGAAGAGACCTTAAAAATCACCTAGTTTCAACCCCCTTGCCATGGGCAGGATCATCTTCCACAAGACCGGGTTGCTCAAAGCCCCATCCAGCCTGGCCTTGAACATTTCCAGGGATGAGGCCTCTCTGGGCATCCTGTGCCAGTGCCTTTCCACCCTCACAGTGAAGAAGTTCTTGCTGATATCTAATATAAATCTCTCCCCTCTTTCAGTTTAAAGCCATTACTCTTGGTCCTATCACTCCATGCCCATGTAAAAGGCTTGCTCCTAGGTCCCTTTAGGTTACAGCAATCTATGATTCTCCTCTTTTTCTCAGATGCACACTGAGTCTCTGGCTTTGACTGTAGCTGCAAAATAGGCTGTACCATTTATTCTGGTTATTTCTTTCATATCTATATTAGCAAAGTAACTTGCAAGGTTCTGACTACACCTTTAGCTGATCCCAGTTTTTCTCCCTCAGGCAGGATCCATGACTTCCGTCTCTTGTTAGTTGTTATGTCTTTCCAGACTTAGAAAATAGTGGCATATATTAATGCTTGTCTAAAGTAATTTTTAATTCTCTGTCCAAAGTCAGGCTTCTATTGACACTTACTATGTTGCAGAATGGAAAGGCAGTTTTCTGCATTTGATCGTCCCCAACACGATAGGAATTGTACATGGCTGCTTTGTAAAAAGTAATCATTTTTAAGGGGTAATTCTTTCTGTTTTGTTTATCTCTAGTCCTTTTGGTGAAAGATGTTTAAAAAGGGAATGAGTTAATAATGAAGAGTAGTATGCAAAAATAGTATGTAAAAGTTAGATGCCAGATGGACAAAGTACTGGATGTGTTGGAAAAGGTGTAATACCTTCCAGGGAATGTGTGTGATAATTGTGTGCTATGTAGCTTTTTGTTTCATATAGCATTTGAGATGCACGAATGAGACCACAAATTGTCTACAATTACAAGTATTTGGTTTTTAATGTTGATACTATCTAGGTTAATGGCTGGCTACTTAATATTTACTGATATTGGTTTCCTCTTGCAATTCCCCCCACACACCCCTTTTCCTCTTATTCTTGAAGTGCATCTTTTGCATCTGTCTGATCTGCCCAGTGTTCAGTTACTACAGTTATCTTCATGACTGGATCCATCTCTCCCTTTTCTTCCCTAAACTATAAACTTGTGTGGAAAGCTACACCTCGTTCTTTATTTTTTTAATGTTTCAGTTCAAACTGGTGCTAATGTAAAAACTGAATATATATATTCCACCTCCCCTCAGGCAGTTCTTTTGATATTTTTTTTTTCTCCTGCTGGAAATGCTATTTTATGTTATAAATTTTTTCTTCATTTCTTTTTTTTCTTGGCCTTATTAAGTTTGTAGCATCTTCCTCTGTTTTCAAAACTCATACTTCTGTTCCCAGAGTTATGATCTGTGTTTTCATGGATATTTAATTATATGTCTTTGTTACAATTTTGTTTATTGAAGCTACTTTAAATACAGCTAAAATCCGTCACCCTTCACTGAAAGTTCCTAACAGAAATAGCTTATTACATACCTCTAAATATTCCATTCAGCTCTCATTGTACCTTTTGTTTCCTTAGGCACTCACTCATATTTTTTTTCGACTTGATTTTGCTTGTGTCGTATCTCAGAATTCATTTTACATTTGTTCTGTGTGTGAATGTGCCTTGGCAAGAATGGCCAACACTTCATTCTGTAAATCTAATTTTGACTTCTAAAACCTATTGATTGTCTTTGCTTATAATATGTTTTGATGACTGTCATTTGTGTGTTCGAGTACTAGGGTGATATATCACTCTATGTAGTTCTCTTTATTTTCTGGTTAAAATAGTGATTATTTAAACAATAGAGTCTACAGTGAGCGAAATACACAATACATCTGTTGCTGATTTTTGTGAGTGGATTGTGATTTGAAATTGAATTGCTGTTACCAGCACCTCACGAACTTGGGGGTTTTGGTGGGTTTTGTGATAGATTGGGATTTTTTTATTTGGTTGGTTGGTTGTTTGTTTGGGTTTTTTTTTTACTTTGAAAAGCAGTGGCTGCACATTGCCATGTATTTGATTAAATGAACAGCTTCTAGAGGCATGCCACGATCAAACCAATTGTATGCTATTCTCTGTGTGCTCTCAAGACTAATGTCTCTTGTGTCTGGACTATAATAGGACAGCAGTCTGATGACTGATTATACATTTCACAGAACTGTATGTATGTCAGTCCTGTAGAAATGAACCCAAAATTACAGTAGCTCTTTGATAGAATAGTGTATTTCATGAAGGTATTCAAATGTCACTACCACTGGCAATGCTGTCAAGAGACAAAAGAATGATAAATACTGAGTTACTTCAGATCTAATCCAATTAGGATCTTTACTGATTTGGGGCAGGAAGCATTAATTTGCAACACTGTGTTGTGTAAGCATTTATGAATAATTTTTGGTGAATTTCCTTAAAGTGAGGTAGGAGGCAACCTAGCATGTTGCTGCTGAAAGTAGTCACCTTACTCCCACCAACCACTTCCTTTGTCTTAGCTAGACACTGATTCTTACCTTGATAAGTTAAATCAGTAAAGTTGATAGGTTAAATCAGTTAAATTGGTTTCTTTTGATGCTGGCTCAGGTAGGTAAATCTACCCACAAGGGTGGTAGAGCCAGCAAGAGAAAAGTAGTGGAAGTTCAAGGTCAACTTCTTAAGCAAAGCAGGAAAGGATGACTGTTTCTTTAGCAGCAATGAAATGCAAAGTTGGATGCTCAACTGTCTACTGGAATTTCATCTTTCCATAAACCAAATAATGTTGACCAGTTATTTTGCATGTGATTTTTTTTTCCAGTTACTTTATCACCCAATAGCAATATTCCATTTTGTTTTGAGGAACTGGGTCTTTATCACTCATTTCAGTATTAAAGGCCAGATATGTAACAAAAAGGCTGGTACTGTGAATTTTTTGTTATTTCAAAATTATAAGTTCAATTTGTTTGGTGCTGAAGTGAAGTTGGGCCTCAAGGAATTCAGCAATGTACTTGGATGTTACCAAGGTGAATTGAATCCCAATAAATAACTTTTTATGTAATTAATCAGCTCTATTATCATTTGGATGTTGAAAGCTCACCCCAGAGACTTTGGTGATGAACTAACATTAACGTATATTTCTGACAGAGCATGTACCTCATTGCTAAATGTCATACAGAATCGCTCTTTTTTTAATGGAATTGGTCGGTTCCTCTGTATTTCGTTGTGACTACAGGTGCTTTTTAACATCAAGGAGACAGCAGCTTAAATGTATGTTAGAGCTAAGTTTGTAAAACTGCAACTGACTCACTATTTTCTGGATTTTTCAGCAAACTTCTTTAGATGATTTACTTTGCATATTCTGCCTTGGCAATCATGAAAGTGCATTTGTTTGTCTAGCAAAGAGTGTCACCTGAGCAAGCACTTTCAATCAAGCTGGACAGTGCTATTTTGAGCAGTAGGTTATAACATTGAAGTCACATTTAATAGAGTTCTGGCAAAAAGCTTTTAATATTGTCTAAATGGAAGGCTGAGAAATTTCAAATTGTTACTTGGGAAATTCCTATCTCAGCAAAATCACATTTTTTTCAGGTTTGTTTATTACTAAGCCTTTTTTTTTTTAAATACATAATGTACAGCAAAATTTAAAAGTTAACTGAAACGACACCTTGTTTCTTCCCCCTTTTGCATACGTTGTGCGTGTTTAAAAACAGCTCACTAGTACATGCCCCTGTAAAGAAGTTGATCTCCATGCTGGCTCTTGAATTTGCTGTTTGTGTGCCATATGGAAAAATGAGGAAAATTCAAAAGGCATGTAGGTGGACTAAAAGATTAGGGAATTAAGATAAAACTAAAAGAAACTAGTAGACAGTTTGCTTCATTAAATGCAAAAAAAAAACCAAAACCTACCCCTAAAGATGATACTGGGTATACCCCAAGCAGGAAATTTTAGCTATGCCATCATGGTGAACTGGAATGCTTGTTTGGGCTAGTATTTGATTAGAATCCATTGGAAAACAGAAGTTGCCTGGAGAAGTGAAGAAGAAATCTTATTATTCTACTTTTAGTAGTTCCTCACTTCCCTTTTTGCTTTAGACCATTCTTTAGGAAATCCAGACCTTTAGAAACCTAATTTTTCTGGACTGTTATAAAACCTCTGTGTTTCTGAAACATAGAAATGACATCGTTGTTGTATTTATTATGAATTGTTGAATGTCACTATTGAAGGTCATACCCAGGTATGCCAAATCATCAACCTGGACCAACATGTGCATTTGTTTCTATTTTTACATGCAACAATTTCAATGCAATAATAGCTGCTAGTTTTTCTGGATCGTCAGGGTTCTAGTCCCGTTATTTCATGGATCTATTTCTGCTGGTTTTGAATTCTAAAGTGAATCCTGTCCACTGTGATTTTGTGCTTCGGAAACGTTCAGAGAATTTTCTCTTCTAAAACCACTTTCAAGTCATTTATTTTCATTGATGAAGAAGAAAGTTCATGTCTAGAGTAAAGACATAATCTGTGATTAGTACATGATTTCTGCAAATCTGAGTGATATGGATGGCAGCAATCTTTCCAACTGCCATTGCAGATGCCTCATTTTTATATCATTTAATTTGATAGAGAAATAAGATCTACTCAATCCTCAAACTTTGTCTGGCATCCTTTGTCTCTTTTTTGGGGGAGAAGAGAGGTATGTTGCTGAGTAGGGAACATATTGTGAGCAGAATTTGAGGTGGAATTTGTCTTGACTAGCTTCAAATATCCAGAGTATAGACATCTGCACTTAAACCGTAGGCACTGTATTGAAAATACACCGATTTGGATAAGGGCAAGTCACCTTTCATTACTGGGGCAAAGTACTATGTAGACTTAAATGCCGACATTTGTAAGAAATCCCATTTCACAGATGTCTCATGTGGATGCCATTATAGGGCAATAGAATTCATGTGCATTGCAACAAGATCTTCTCAGAGATCTGTAGTGCTTGTTGCAGCAACACTGAGGCACCAAGACCTTTTGAATCCTCTTCCAGTCAAGTGACTTGACGTGGCTATAATGAGGCCAAGAAGGCTGCTGATGTCCTTCACACTCAGAGAATTAGGACAGTTTGCTTTATAGAGTTCAAATTAGAAAGAAGACATATAGATTTCCATAGGGGACCTTTAAGTTCATGGCTCAGGCTTTGCCCCCACATGCACAGTCACTGCCCCTTTTAAAAATTTGTCTCAAAAGAATTGCAGAACACAGCATTTAAAACAGCTTATGATACATATGAATGCCCAGAAAATAACTAGTTCTACCCTGTAATTCTTCTAGCTACTGCTTTGTTTGCTGTAGTGTTTTGTGTGAAGTACTGTTGTGAACAAAGAGTTACAGGAAAGGAATAAATCTTTGATACGAAGATTTATCAGTTAAACTCAGCTTTGAAACTCTCAACTCTCTGAGGAGTTGCATAGGGAGAAGTTCGATTTCTGGACTAGATTATTCTTACATGTAGTCATTTCAGGGTTAGCTGGCCGATGGGCTAACATCAAGATTTCAGAGAAGCTGCTGTTAAGGCTTCTGCCTGTTAAATTTGAAGAGAAATGCAGATCTGAAAAAAGCTACAAAATTAATCGTAAATAACTGCCTCAACTATGTTTTGTTTGTTTGTTTGTTTGTTTTGTGTAGTACATAATTTTTTTGCTAATAAAATGCAAAGTATTGTTTTCAAATACATATGCATCCACACATCATATACAGAGTGGTAAATATCAGGGTTGCTATAGTCAGTGTACCTTTCCCTTATTCAGATTTTAGGTTAGTATGTTTTGAATTTGAGTCTAGCTTATCTAAGTATAGTCCATTTAATCTTAAGAAGTGAAATATTCTTACTGTGTCCTCCACTTAGTATCTTTCTGCTCAGCATGAGGTTTAATGACATTAGCTCTTTAGTACCTATTATTCAAATATCATTTAGAAAGACATCCAGAATCATGTTTGATCTTGCAGTGATTTGTGATGCATCTTATACAGTTAATGAGATGACAATTTTGTTTATTTAAATTGATTTAAAATGTTCAAAATTGTTCAGAACTATAAGGTGTTTATTTCTTTAATCAGTCGGTTTTATTTGAGATTTATCTGTTTTAAAAAGGAGATGGTCTGTGTTTGATCATTGTATTAACATAAAGTGTACCAACTTTCCACACTGTGAATACATAATTACTGAATTCTTTATTTTTTCACCTTTTTCTTTTCACACAGGGAAGCAAGTTTTAAGAATAATCCTGGGCTGCTGTTGACAAAAGCAAAGCAGAGGAAAAGGCGAAAAAGAAACAAAAAAATGAAAAGCAATCACAGAGAAATTACAAAGAAAATGTTAGATGCAGCAGCTCAGCATTCAATTCCAGATGATCAAGACACTTCAGAAAGTGAAGAGAAGGAGTTAGGAGAGGAAACCAGTAAATCATTGTGTATATTCAGTGAAGGTCCAGAGGATCCAGGAGCAGTTTGTGAAGAGCAGCCTAGTGGTGATGATGGAAGCCTACAAGAAGTTGCAGCGGTTTCAAGAGAAAGGTTTCCTGTTGCTGTGTCTGAGGTCTCAACGATGTCGAACAATGCATTGAAAAATGAATTGCCTGTAGAAAGTGACAAATCACTTTTAATACATGTAAAACCTTTTACTACTGAAAGCTTAACCAAAAATGATAATGAGGAAACAAACCAAAGGCATGAAGAAAATGTCTGCAAAATCAGTTTCCTAAAAATAAGCAATGATGCAAATTCCATCCACAAAGCAGAAGGCATCTCTGAAGATAACATGCCACTGTTAAGCACAGAGAACAAACCCAGATCAAATCAAATTACATGTCAACCTGATGTGGAAGCTAAGCTGTTGAATTTAAACGATGAAGAAAAAGAAATATCTCTGTGTTACAATTCAAAGGTACACGATACCATGCCTGATGATAACACAGAGGACAAAGGTGCTTTAAAAGATGAAGAGACTGATGCCTGTGCCTTTCTTTCAATTAATTTACCTACTGAGGAATTGCAGTTGGGCTTTGATACACAAGTCTCTGTCTCCTCGTGCTCTAAGGATAAATTTGTAGGTGAAGAAAGACCCCTCAAAATGAGGAAACCTAAACAGACTCCTACAAACAGTTCAACTCAGCTAAACTGCTTTTTGTCAAAGGAAGGATTGGTGAAGGAAAACCATCAGGCAACAGTAACTGAGGAGCGTGATAGTGTAACAAACAGTAGTCTGTTGGCATGCACAGCAGGTGAAGTGCACTCTGATTCCCATGTGGAAGCCAGGGCTACCTTCATGCAGTGTTTGAGTGAAGTAAATGTTCCAAGCAATGATGCCTCACCAACTACATCGAAGAGGAAAAGATGCAGAAAAATTGTTAACTTGGCACCAAAGTTTAATCTACCAAGGCAGATCGCTGGTAGTACAGAGGAAGGGAAGAAAGTGCCAATAAAAGACGATGATACCGAAAAAAGTATTTTGGATTTAGGGCAAAAGAGCTTTCTGAACAAGAGCTGTGGAGAAGAATGTGAACAGGACTATGCCCCGCAGGGCGCCGAGGCAACGTGTTCCTTACCCACCCAGGAAACAGATGCCCTGTTACATGATATTTCTTCCCTTCATTCGGGACAATCTTCTACACCAAAATATTCCTGCGGAGTTTGTGTTGTTCCCGAGGAAAAGGAGGAGCAAGATAGAACTCTTAAGCAACAACAGGTAGTTGATAAAAAAGAGAGTGAGACTGAGCAAGTTTCTTCAGAAGTTACAAATAGCCAACCAGATATTTTGTCTTCTGTTGTTTCTGAGAATCCAGAAAATTCTAGTATATTGGCAAACTGCCTTGAAAATGTGCCCAAAGCAGATGACCTTGAGCCAGCAGAGGCCTCACAACTTGAAGATAATCAAGATGTTAATCTGAAATGTAGTTTTCTGGGACTTCCCTTATCATTAGGATTTGCTTTTCAACTTGTGCAGCTCTTTGGTTCTCCAGGTCTTCCACTGGGTAATACTGCTCTTACTACTCCTATGTAAAATATACTAAAAAACCACACAGCCAAATAACCCAAACCCCACCCTCCCCCCAAACTACAAACAGACAAACAAAACCCCAAACATTTTCCTAAAACAAACAAACAAAAACCAAACAATGACAACAACAATCTATTGTTAAATTTTTATATTGTGAGTACCAGTTAATTAAATATGAATCCTATTGAAAGGAATTGCTGCAGCATTTTTTTTACCTAAGACCTTCTTATAGTCTTTGTCAAAGATGCCACTTTGTTTGGCCTCGTATTTGCAGACTTTTTAGTAACAAAAAATTACTAACTTTAAATCCAAAGCATGAAGCTATTGTGGATGTTCTAATACATCCTACTGAGTAAGGCTTTGCTCTGTTGATTGCAAAACTGAATGAGAAACAGGGTACAAAATGTGTGCTCTTACGCAGAGGTTGCAAGTTGGGTTTTGTGTTCGACC
>WBNH01004692.1:174034-188096 GCA_013401255.1 Urocolius indicus | reverse complement strand
GTGTGTCTATATATATATATATATATATAATAAAATGTATGCAAAAATTGTCATTCAGTGACATATTTTGGCTATGGAGAGATCCAAACACTTACCTGCAAAAAATATTTCCTTCCACAGAATCCTTGTTGCCAGATGATTATATAGTTCCTCTTGACTGGAAAGTTTCAAAGATGATCTATTTACTGTGGAAGACCTCCGTGGAGGTACGACTTTAGGGTTTTCAGAANTATATATATATATATATAATAAAATGTATGCAAAAATTGTCATTCAGTGACATATTTTGGCTATGGAGAGATCCAAACACTTACCTGCAAAAAATATTTCCTTCCACAGAATCCTTGTTGCCAGATGATTATATAGTTCCTCTTGACTGGAAAGTTTCAAAGATGATCTATTTACTGTGGAAGACCTCCGTGGAGGTACGACTTTAGGGTTTTCAGAAGGCTTTCCAATGTTCCAGGTGTAAAGAGGAATTCAGTTCAAAAGCAAGATGTTGTTTTTTGCTAGTAAATCAGCTTTGTTTTCTAATAATCACAATGAAGAGATGGGTGATTTGTGTACTCTTCTGAATATTTCCAGAACCAGCTTGAGGCTATGGTGGGATTCAGGTTTTGAAAAATCAGCTTCAGAATTGTACACAAAGTAGTTGAAGNCCACACAGCCAAATAACCCAAACCCCACCCTCCCCCCAAACTACAAACAGACAAACAAAACCCCAAACATTTTCCTAAAACAAACAAACAAAAACCAAACAATGACAACAACAATCTATTGTTAAATTTTTATATTGTGAGTACCAGTTAATTAAATATGAATCCTATTGAAAGGAATTGCTGCAGCATTTTTTTTACCTAAGACCTTCTTATAGTCTTTGTCAAAGATGCCACTTTGTTTGGCCTCGTATTTGCAGACTTTTTAGTAACAAAAAATTACTAACTTTAAATCCAAAGCATGAAGCTATTGTGGATGTTCTAATACATCCTACTGAGTAAGGCTTTGCTCTGTTGATTGCAAAACTGAATGAGAAACAGGGTACAAAATGTGTGCTCTTACGCAGAGGTTGCAAGTTGGGTTTTGTGTTCGACCTGAATAATGTTAGTAGCATTCCTTTTGCTTTAGTAAAGATTTCATATGCTCTCATGTGGCTTCGATAGCACTGAAAACCTTTCCCAAAATCTAATTTAATTTGAAATTTAATATCAGACTTACAAGATGCCTTTTCTGATAGCAAATACATTCTTTTTAGTTATGCATGATTAAGAATTGTATCACCTGCCTTCCCAAGACCCAGTTGTCATATTTTCATACTTTCAGTTTAATAATTTTGACTTAGCAGTTAGAAAGATGATGATCAGTACTCAAAGGAGTTTTGTGTGGTAACCATGATTTTCAAATTTGCTGCAGAGCTGTAACCAGCAACAACAACAGCAGTTTGTTTGGAAATCTCTCTAGGACATTGTGCTGTGTACACACTTGCTGAAAGAGCCACGTTCCCTATGCATAAAGTTCTGCAACTTCTTTGGTCTAAATTTAGTGGAGAAACAGTAACTTCTATTTGGCCAACAAGCAGCATTAAAAAACACAGACTGTTTTTTCAGCACATAGACCTTTACACATATGTCTCAGTGTAATTTAAAGTTAAGCACATATTTTCATATGAAAACTTGAAGATGACAACTGAGGAGCAGCTTATATCTTTTTATCTTCACTAACTGACCTCAGGATTATTTGTGTTTATTGTAAAAGTAGATGACAGTGCTACCTGTCAGAACAGTGATGCCCATCATTGGCAGCATTGCATCCTCTGGCTTTGCCCCCAGCGGACCTGCAGTGCTGCTTTGTCTAAATCTGGCCCCACATGCCAAGAAACTTGCCATATGGAGCTGAAACAGAGCACAGAAATACTGCTCATGCCCTCAACTGTTACATATAAAACATTTTTTTCCTCCAAACTTGTTGAGTCTTCATATCTGTGATCTTAAATTTCATGATCTCAGAGGGAGCTGCCCACGACAACAGGAGAGTCTTCCAGGTAAAAAAGAAAAAAACAGACATTCAGAAACACTCAGTTAGCAAACCAAATGTCATTCTTATCCCAGTCAGTAGCAGGTGACATTCTCTGGTGCTCAGATGAATTTCTTTTCAAAATAACCTTTTAGAAATACAGATCCATCCTGATACCTCTCAAGAGCCCTGACAGCTTGAAATTGTTGTTTGTTGGGGTATTTTTCCATCAAAATTGCACTTGCTGTTTGCAGAAGACTGTCCATGTTCTCATGTCTACAATTTTCCTACTGTTTCAAAAAATCCTTGAGCTTTGGTTCTGGCCTGTTATTATATTCACAAGCTACTATTTATCTACACATTTGACATGTAGTATTTTACATGACTGGCAGTTGCAGACAATTTTTATTGAAACTGTTTTGAGGGAAATCTTTTGTAAACATCCTCAGCTATTTCTAAACCTAAGATTTAGCTGACCAACTTGCTAGTATGATTCTCATGTAAGTGGAGGATATATTTTAGACTGTTTTCTTACAGAGTTAAAACACCTTAGAAAGTAATTTCTTTAGTGATGTTGCACAAATTCCTATAATTAAGCATTTTTCAATTTAAAGGTTGTTACTTAACTCACATTTTGTTTCATTTGTGGACTGAAAGTTTTCTGGTTTTTCTTGTTTGCACCTAGGTCTGGGGGAGTATGCAGGGGAAATAAAAGTACGGCAGGAAAGTTTTTTGCCTAAAAAAAGAAACCAAAACCAAATCTCCTTCCCTGTCCTCCCCTTCCCATGCACTGTCCTTAGAGTCTGAAAGACCTAAATTCTGACCTTCTTCCTGGCTCACCTAACTATCATCTGATTTTTTTTTTTTTGAAGTGTGTCTATATATATATATATATATATATATAATAAAATATATATAAAAAAAATCATTTAGAGACATATTNTGAGGCTATGGTGGGATTCAGGTTTTGAAAAATCAGCTTCAGAATTGTACACAAAGTAGTTGAAGGAGGAAAAAATAACCAAATCAACAACTTTTCCTTGATACTTTTGTCCTGACCTGGTCTGTGTTTATTAAGTACAACCTACCATCATCCAGTTGTTTTCCTTCTTATGATTTTCTCCTATCATCTGAGCAAATTTCATCCTCCACTACTTGTAGCTTCTTCACAGACACTTTGTAAGACAGTTGTGGCAGAGAAGTCATTCTGAGTGACTGATGGCAAATTAATTCTCCTTGTCTAATTAGAAAGTATTAACTTGCAAATTACTTTTCTCCCTGCTGTGGCTATTGCTTTGTGAAGGTTCAGTTTTATTTAAGAAGCTCTGTAGTGTCTGGTAGTGGAAATAAAAATACAATGAGCCAGTAATACAATGAAATATTAATTGTAATGGACCATGTTCTTTCCCAAAATAACAAAATCTCTTGTCACTTACCTTCTTCTTTTCTCTGAACTATTATTATCTATTTTAGGGAAAACAGAAACCAAATGGATCACAGAATGGAAATGCCTTGGCTGGTAAGTGAATCCTGTGATACGAGAAACAGATAACACTTCATGTTCAGAAGTTAGAGTAGTTAATACTGAAGTGCATTGAAAGTTTTCTGCACAAATGAGTGAGAATGCCCCCTGTGTGCGAAAGCAGCAGGACATGATAAATGAATTTGTGCCTCTGTTGATTGTGCCCATAGTGTATGGCAGAGCTACAGTTGCTGTGAGTCATCACTTTACATTCCCTGATGCAAGTGATGCAATTGCTTGCCTTTTAAACTTTCCTATAGGGAATTAATCTGATACTTACCTCAAGTTTGCCCATTCCAGATCAGAAGGACATTTAGCATGAAGAAGTCTTTCTTTTGACTATTTCTCTGAAAGGTTGAGCACCTTCAACTTAATTAAACAGTGACTACTAAAAATTGCCAGCATTTAATAAAAAGTCATGCATTTGAACAGCAAGAGATATCAGGGTCCTTGGGAAGCTCTGGACTTCTGCAGGCATTGATTCCCGCAGTGTGGAAGTTATGGGATAAGGCTGCTAGTTGTCTTTCTACATTATTTCCATATTACTGTAGTATAATTTCACCAATTCCACAAGTTTTAAAATCTCATATTAGCTCCCTTTAAGGTGATAGGATTTGATATCTTAAATGAGAATGTTGTTTCTCGATTTTAAAAGAGAAAAGGATGCTCTTGGCAAGCTGAAAGGATGCATGAGAATAGGAATACACACAGAAGCTTCCGGTCTCAGCACCCACCCCCTACTCCACCTCCTTTCCTTGTCAGAGACAAACCTGAGGGATTTCATTTATTTTGTAGGCCATTTAGGAGGCAAAATCAGGAGTTTTCTGATGAAATAAAAGCTTGTTCTAGAAATACTCTATCCTGACATAATGTAAATGACAGACTACGTAAGATCATTTCACGTGTCTTTAGCTGCAGTTTGTAATTTGTTTTTTAGATGATATTGTTAGTCTTGAAGACGTGAATAAAAATCACCAAGAGAATCAAGACTCTTCTGAATCACTTCCAGAAATGGAGCTGTTGCAGGGAGGGATAGAGGAGAACATTGTGACCTACAGTGGCGCTGCCAGTCTGGATGCTGTGTTTCAGCAGTCATGAGTGACCATCTTAAATTCTCCATGAAGAAAAGGTAATCACTCACTCTTGTCAATGTTTTTCGTTGTAGTATTCTGTTTGACCAAACAGCTAACAACATTGTTAGAATTTTTAGGGTACGTTTAGTATAACCCAACTTGCTTGATTATTTTATTTTTCTTCAATTTAGGGTTGAGCGTTGTTTTGTTTTTTAGAAAAAAATCAGTTTAAATGATTCCCATCCAGATGTCACAGGACTACTGGAATATCATCCACGTGACATCTGCCATGGGGTCTGTGTCATTTGGTGTCCTGTGCTGGACCTGACCATAGGTCAGTGGAGGATGAGTCAAAAAGGCAGATATGCCCGGTATTGGGATGGTTATAAAAGCAGAAAATAGAAATTTTAGTTTTTCACAAGGCAGGTTCATGACAGAAGTAAAATAGTTGTGTAGTTTGAGTTAGAATTGAGACCTGTGTAAGGGAGGTTGATGTGATTTTATGCATTGTTATATCATTGATGATAAAAATGACATTGCAGGTCATTTGCTGATTAGCCTGTACCAACCACCAGTGTAGGAAGATGAAGGAAATCACTCTGAACCATGTGGTACAGACAGCACAAGTTGCTGTCAGCATGGATTACTAATAAAATCAAGAAGATCTGGTAGTGATATTGTCCTCTAACATAATCAAAATAGTAAAATATTTGGTTAGCAACTAAAAAATATTGCCACCAAATGCTTAGCCTTAGATCAGCCACATTTTTTTATACTTACGGGTAATATTGCAAATGTAAACACTCCACAGGTGAGATTTTTTTCTTACAGTACCGGCTGTGTGTCTCCATCTGGATTTGCAACCTAAGTTACTACCCAAAAATGCCCAGGTTTATTGACTAAAATGTTTTTATGCTAAAGAAACCAACTTGGAGAGCTCAGGGAAGCCTGAAGAAAACTGTGACTTACCTGGAACTTGATTATTTATTTTTCCTTTGTGTGCTTCCAGAAATAGAAGACATATGCTAGCACAGTATCCTGTCTTCTTGTCCATCCCTTTACCTTGTTGCTAAATCCAACCGTTGTTCCATTAGATTGACCCTTTTTGTCTTCCTGTCATGCTGCTCCCAAAATTGTTTCAGCCTTGCTCTCCTGCTTGTCGTGGGTGCAGCAGGAGTGACCCACAGCCCTGTGCGTGGGTGAGCCAGCCACTGACTGAAACAAGATGTTGTTAAACCCCAGTCTGCTACATAATGTTGTACTCCAACACTTTACTGCATTGCTTAGTCAGTTCTAGGGAATACAGACCGAAAGCAATGTACATTTTGCTGTGGAAAAAGACTCTCAGTGTTTGGTTTAAAAAGAAGGTGCTGCACAGAAGGCTCTGTGCAGAAGGACTTGCTCATGAGAATCTGTGCCGAGGTGCTGTGGTGAAACTGGAGGTCCCTGCTGGCAGATGAAGCCTGTGTTGGTTGCCCTGGGACCTGGCTGCATGATCCCAAAGCCCTTGTCTTGGGAATGCTAAGCTGGTTAAGGTTTTGTATTGGGAGGAGGAGGAAAGTTAGTCACTAGGGTTTGTGGTGTTCTTGTTTTAGTTTTTTGGGTTTTTTTAGTCCAACATCTGAAATGAGTCAGGGAAAGTTCTGACTGTTGGAGGGAGAGGAATAGACACCAGAGGTTGTATGGGTTTAGGCTGCTCTGGAGCTGCAGTATGCTGCCTCAGGCCAAGCTGGTGTGATGGCTCACTGCTGCGGAAGGCAGGAAGTGCCCTTCCTTCCAGCCCACTCCAGTTATAAGCTCTGGCACTGACAGTACCAACTACCTGGCTGACATGAAGGCTGTAATTTAACTCACTGACCCCACAGGAAAAAAAAAAAACTGATAGTTTTCTGCTGAGCTGATGAGTTTAGATAAGCTTGCGTAAGAGCTGGTGAGTTTAGATAAGCTTGTGTAAGATCCAGCTGACTGCCAAAGCTGAAGTGGAGGAGCACAGGGAGTCATGCTGCTGCAGACACGGGGCAGTGGATGTGCAGGACTTCCTGCTGGAGTGGCAGTCAGCTCTGATACCAGAGACCACACAACCAAACCTTCAGGTGAAAGACTGCTTTTAAGCTTATACAAATGCTAGGATTTTTTTTTTCTTTTTCTTTTTCTTTTTTTTTTTTAAAAAAAAAAAAGGTATATGAAAAGCAAAAGCATCTCTTAGGGTTTCCAGTTGACACGTGCTCACTGTCAGGCACAGGATACTGGTAAGTGCAGACAGTTGGCCAGACCCCATGTGAGTATTCTAGCAGTCCTCTGAAGTCTGCGTGTGTCAGAGCTGTAAAAGGCAAGTAAGTGAGCTTTTCTGGTGCCCCTGGTTTTGAGGGTTAAAGTTGTCTTACCACTAGATCATTCTCTTCTGGTTGCTGATTAAAACAGACTTGCCAAGAATTACACCCCAGAGAGGCTGTAAAATTGCTCAAATGAACAACTGTAAATACTGAAATGGATTTGATTTCATCAAATGTCGGGGGTGGAGGGGAAAGTGAGAAAACTGAGGCATTCCTACTGAAAGCTTTTGAAATAATGGAAAATAAATAGAGAGCTAATATGATCATTTCAGTCCCTTTAGATTGGAAAGTAAATGAAGCACTGCTGGCCAAGTGCAACGTAAATCTGGTAGCCAGATGATCGTGCTTCTGTATTCATGTTGTGTAAGGTTGCTTTTATTCCAATGGGAACTCTCCCATTGGAACAGTGGTATGAAAACACAGGTTTAATCTCAAGTCATTGTGAGAGCTCCTTATTGTGGCATTGGCAGTACATCAGTATTTGTTCTGAAAATTAAGCAAGAGATCCCAGTTTAAAAAAAATGCTGAGGTCAGTGAAAACAGCATTCCTTTGGTGCCTAGAAGTTCTCCTTAGACCAGAACTCAAAAGCACCAGATGCTAAACAAATATACAACAAGACAAAACCCAACGTCAGTTTAAGCATTTATCTCTGGGACTACTGCAGAATAAAGGCTGGCATGTTTCTTTTGGAAGCATGGCAGTCAGAACCTCCCTGCAGGAAGGCTTCCTCTATGACAGCCCAGTAGGGTCTGTGGTTTTAATGAGACATATCTCTTGGTGATGTGTGTTATTGCCTCTCGTTTCCTAGGCCATGTTATTCCCATCACTTTCCTTTGCTGGACATAGTGCTTCTGCAGCTAGAGTGAGGCATTTCAGCTCTGTCATATAATGCGTGGAAACATCCAAAGAGTTTTCAATTTGGACCATTGAGCTGAAACAAATTGTCCTAAAATTATGCTATCAGCAAGATACGGGCAAAGGAGCAGAAACAGACAGGCAGGACTACCATCTTTAGGCTGACATGAAAAAAATAACCTAAAAGACACAAAACAGACTAAAGCAGGCTTCCAATATTGTCACACAAAATACCATTCTATGGCCAAACCTCTTCCAGTTCCTACTTGGATAATTATAATAAAATTTCTTTAAAATCTCTATCCTTTGATATTTAACCACAAATTTTAAACAAAATAAAGAAATGTTCAGAGTTAGGATCAGGAAGCTTCACCTGCCTTATTACAGTGCTTACCCAGAAAAACTGGCCCAAAATTTAAGTAAGCAGAGAGTATAATTGCCAGGGAGAATAAGAGCTGCCCACAACAGCGTTTCTGGAGCTCTCAGGAAAAAATAACCATCAGGTTGTGCTGGTGCTTCACATGAGTTCCAGAACTTAGAGGCCTGTCAGCTCCTTAGTAAATGTAATGGGAAAATTTTGCAATGTACTGTAAGAGTTATGAGATGTAGCTGCACTACCTGATCTAGGTGAACCTGCTTCTGCAGGGGGGTTGGACTAGATGATCTCTAAAGGTCCCTCCCAACCCTACCATTCTGTGATTCTATGGTAGTATTGGCTGAATGGCTGTTTGTTATATTGTGTTTATGATATGTAGAGAAAAAAAATTCTCACTGTGTTACTCTTCTTATTTTTCAGCCTTGAGATTGTTAGGTCCTTACTATCTCTAGTTTTGACGTCCAAGTTTTCTCCTCTTCCTTTTCCATCCTCCTTGCATTTATTTTTACTTTGCCTTCCATCATCTGCTGGTTCTCCATTCTTTTAAACTCAAATAAGTGTCAGCTGAGTATGAAAATGAAAGAGACATTTAAAAATGTCAGACAGGTGCACTGTTCTCAGTCTGTGGGTCGAATTTTAAAGTCTGTGCTGTGGCTCTATTTCAGCAGAATCTCTTCTTGTTTTTTATTTCAGAAACTCTTCATGTTGATTCTACCATGGAAGGACTTCAGTTGGCCACCAAGGATATAAAATGTTGAGGAACAACCTGGAAGAAAGTAACCACTGTAGATTTTTGGTGTGAACCTCTGTCCACCTTTCCCCCTGCCCCCTACAGTCCTCTAATTTCAGTCTCTCCATCCAAATAATAAAAATCAAAATTAAGGTAACTTTGTTGTGTGAGGCAAAAGGTCGGTTTTAAAAGCTATTTGCAAGTTATACCTTCTCAGTACATTTATGGTGGCACAAAGACATTGAGAGCAGAGACCAACCAGTAAGCAGAATGGAGGTGTCTGTCACATAAGGTATGAGCTTCAGGCTCTGGTATTCAAGTCATTTGTATCAGGGTCTGAGATGCTGGCACATCAACCAGTACCTGAACTGGTAGTGACGCCTTCCTGCAGGGAAAGTTGTCTGCAGTGTCTTAACCTACTTGTGCCTTTCATCCTCTCAGTCATAATTACATCCCAGGCTCTTTACGACCTCTGGTGAAATAAATTATCAGTTACTCCTGTTCTGTCATCCAGAGGTGCACAAGTTACCCTCTTTTCTGCTAAACCCAGGCTTAATGCTTCCGTTCCACTCGACTCATTTGAAACTACAGAAATGAGAACATTTCACTACAGATGTAGTTAGAACACACTGGAGGAAGGATGGTGTATGGTAGACTGCTAAGACCTATAACTAGCATGGGTAACAAATGATTTGATGTTTCTGTTAGTAGTATTCCTTTTGCCAATTTTTACTTAAAATATTATGATGTGAAGAGAAATTTAACCTACAAGTAGTTGTTTCCTTCTTAATTAATCTTGGAATATTGGGGTTTTCCTTCAGAATGAAGCGTGACATTTGTTCCTCAACTCAAACAGTAACCTTACACCTCTGTTAGTGAGGAAGTGATCCCAGCAGCACAGGTGGAGTGTTGATTTCTCAGTGAAGATGAGCATCAGAAATTAACAAAACCTCAACAGTAAAAAAATTCTCATGTAAGTGTTTATGTGAAGCCTGCATAAGTGTCAACACAGTGAGAAATATTTATATCACTCTACAGTGAGATAAATTACACAGGTGATGAATTTCGTCCCATGTTTTTATAACACAGTTTCATAGTTTGGGGGTTTGTTTTCAAGGTGCAATTTGATCCGTTTATGTTCTCTTTTCTTTGGAAGCTGTAAACAGGGCACGTATTCTCTACCAGTTCTGTGTTACTTTTGCTTTTGTGGAGAAGCACAAATTTGCTCTGATGTATTGCTGTGGCCCACAAAATGTTGCAACACATTCTGTGCATGTCTTTCAAGTGGTGCTTCTGGAGCCTGGGAATGGAGTGCTGAGAGTGCACTCAGCTGGTGATGCCAAAGTGGCTGACACTTTCATCTAAGGAAGGACATGAGTGTAACGACAAACTGGAGGAGGAAAGCAGAAAGCAAGAGGTGGGGTGAGGTGACCAGAAAGAGAAGGGACTTACCAGGGCAGGGGAGGATTGCGAAAGATAGCTATTTATGAGAAAAATCACAGAGACAGATAGAAAATAATGAAGCGGGCAACAGAGAATGGAGAGAGGTAAAAGGACAACTTAAATGAGACCTTAATTGTCACAATATTAATCAGGAAGAGCAACTTTGCTGATTATGAGATGTGAATAAGGCTGGAAATTTATGGTGAAAAGGGTGACAAAAGGTCAGTGAGGAGAAGCGAGGAAGCTTAGGTTTACGTGGACTTGTCAGAAATAGTGTTTCCCACTTCCATACTTTCCAGATCCAGAACATGTTTCCAAATCAATGTTGTGTCAAGGGCAAGATTTACTGGCTGCACCTTTCCATGCATTTCTGATGCACGTGTTTGATCATTTTTCCTTTCTTTGTTTGGAAGCGTGCTGCTCCTCAGCCAGGAGAATGATATGCAAAATGTACTGGGGAGGAGGAAGGTAATTAGTGCTGGCCAAAACCACACCTTTGGAACTTACCTGAGGTACCAGTGACAAAAGAAAAGTTAGTTTGATTTCAAGAAAATGCCACTCAATCATTACTATTCCTTTCTGCCTTTATTGAGAGAGAAATCTGAATGCCTATCATTTTTCTGTTACTGAATTCTGACCTTCCAGAATGCTTAAAATAAAAAGAGGTTTCAAAATCTCACAGTATTCTTGTATGGACAAAAGGTGTTTCTTCTTTCAGTAAGGTGTTGCCAGTTTGTTTTCTTTAAAAAAAAAAAGCCTAGTATCTTTCAATTTCAAGGTTTATGTATCGTATTCCATGCCACTTTTTGCCCCACTTCCTTGAGCTAGTGCTGGGGTGCCATGTCCCAGGGAGCTGAGCTTTCTCCTGGTGCATGAGCACTCTCTTAAACTACTTTAACACCCAGAATTGTGCAGTGGTTTGGGTTGGAAGGGACATTAAAGATCATCTATTTCCATGAGCAGGGACACCTTCCACTAGACCAGGTTGCAAACAGCCCCATCCAGCCTGACCCTGAACATTTCCTGGGATGGGGCATCCACAGCCTCTCTGGGTAACCACTGCCAGTGCCTCACCACCCACACAGTGAAGAACTTCTTCCTTACATCTACTCTAAATCTCCTCTCTTTCAGTTTAAAACCGTTACTCCTTGTCCTACATGCCCTTGTAAAAAGTATCTCTCTGCCTTTCTTGTAGGCTCATTTAGGAACTGGACAGCTTTTACAAAAGGTCTCTCTCTTTGTACCTAAAGCCATATGTTGTATTTGTTTTGGTGGCAGTGTGTCCCTGTGACATACCTGAGGCTGGCTGTTTAAACATGCCAGGGCTGCTCCCGTGTGTGGCTCTGAGAGGGAGACAGTGATACCACACCAGCTATGTTTGATTTAATGGGAACCCATCCTTCCATTATTTGTCTCACGTGGTGATCAACTTAAAGCAGCTCAGCTTTTCTGCAGGGGGGGAAGAAATCTTGTTACACTTCATATAGTTTATCATGTGATATATTTGAAAAAAAAAGGAAAGGAAAGAAAATGGGGGAAAAAAAGAGGAAAAAGAGGTAGGCAATGCAGTTATTTAGCTACAGCTGCTTGGAAACCTTGTCTGCCTTCTTTCTCTTTTTTTTTCCCTTTCCCTATTTTCCCCCCTCTTTTATTTTTCTTTCTTTTGTTTTCCTTTTTTTTTGGGGGGGGGGGGGGGAGGCGGGGAGCGGGATGGGGGGAGTGATCCAAATTGCTCCATTATTGTCAAAAAAGCAAACACAGCTGGGTCCGTGTGTGGGTCCCGTAGACAGCTCCACTCCCCTGGAGTGCTGCGGCGATTCCCTTTCTCGGACACCCCGTAGCTCACAGTGCGTTCGGGCAGCACAGGCGGCTGCACGTTTTCAGCGCTGGCGTCTGCTCGCAGAGCTTGGGGAACTCAGACGAATGTTCACTTTAAACAACTACCGATGATACTTGGGGCTGATGTCGCAGGTAGGAAGCTCCTGCCCTAACGGAGCGCTTCTGCTGCACGAGCCGCGGCCGGCCGACCTTCCGTGTCTCTTTCTGCCTAAGTCAGCGTGGGACCCCCTCCCGCCGGCCGTCCCTGAGCTCCCTCCTCCCGCCCGCCCCCCGCGCTCCGCCCCAGCCCGCGGCTTCCCTCTTGCCGCTGCGGGCCGTGCCGTGCCGGGCCGGGCATGGGGCTCCCCCGCCCCGTGGCCGCTGCCGGGTCCGCCCCCGTCTGCGCCGCCGGGCAGAGCTGTGGGGAGATGGAGGAGCAGCTGCTCCTGGCTCTGGGAGCGTTGAGCCTGCAGCCGCCGCGGGGCCGCTCCGGGCGCAGGCTGGTGCTGCTGCGGGGTCTGCCGGGCTCCGGGAAGAGCACCCTGGCCAGGTAAGGCGACGGCTCCGCCTGCGGCAGGCACCCGCGGGGCGCGTGTGCCCGGGGAGCCCCGGCCGGAGCGGAGAACGGGGAGCGGGACCCGCGGAAAGGCCGAGGCACCGGGTCAGAGCTGCCTTCCCAGCTCGGGAGGGAGGCGGGAGCCTCGCTTCAGTAAGCACAGCCGCCTGGAAACCTCGGTCCTCGTGTTGTTCGCAGTGAGCAAGCACCAAAAAGGATGCATCTGGTAAGACGGACTGGTCACCCAGGCCAAGGTAGTAGTTGTTTCTTCTCTGAAAAGTGCCAAGACTGGTGGGGGTTTTGTGGTTGATGACGAACAGGATAAAGCACTTCCTCTTTCTGACGATTGGCACCGACTCCGGCTTCTGTTTTCGTGATGGTCAGAGCTATAGAGGTGTTCGAAACAAGCAATGGGGACCGGTCCACCCTGACAGCTCCAAGACTGTTGAAAAATAGGTGGAAATCCCAGAGGGAAGCGCTGGGAGATGATGCTGCTTTGAGTGTGATGCAGCGTAGCCTTGATCGATCGAGTAATAGAAAATCAAACAGTCTGGTGCCTCACAGCTTCCATTGCCACCCACTCCCCATCAAAAGAACACCTGCTGCCTTCTCAGTCGGGTTCCTGTGCTCGGGTGAGGAGCCTTTGCTGGGGTCACAGGCTGCCATGGGAAGGGCTCTGCTGTGAAGGGTGGCAGCATGAAGCCCTGACATACACTGGGTTCATCTACAATTTCCTTGTTTCATTACGCTCCATCCTGTCACACGCTGCCTTCTGCCTCACAGGGCTGCTGCAAGAACAAGTTGTTTAATGGACAGACACTGTATTTTTTAGTGACTTTGCAACTACACGTCTCTCCTTAGAGAGGTCTTGTAAGCGCAGCCCCTTGTCCTTCAGAAGGATTTGACTTGTCTCATAGTACAGTAAGAACATCATGATCTCCTGGGTGCTGTCTCCAGGCATTTAAAGGACAAGAAGATCATTGGGAGCAGTCAACATGGCTTTACCAAGGGGAAGTCGTGTTTGACCAACCTGATGGCCTTTTATGAAGATGTAACCAGGTGGATAGATGGTGGTAGTGCAGTGGATGTGGTGTATCTGGATTTCAGTCAAGCATTTGACACCATGTAGTCGGTCTGGGATGGTAGTGATTTTCCACAGTAGCTCTTGCAGTGCTGTGCTTGTTGTTGATATCAATATTATGACTACCACTTGCATAACATCAAGGCTGTCCCTCCAGCATTCCTTCCCCCACCTTCACCAACAGCGGTGGGTGGGCACGATCCTGGGAGGGACCATGGCTGGGACAGCTGACCCAGGCTGACCAAGGAGATATTCCATACCATA
>WBNH01004692.1:0-163527 GCA_013401255.1 Urocolius indicus | reverse complement strand
TGTACCACTCTTACACCTCCTGCCTCGCACCTCAAATTCCCATCCCTAAATAGTGATCACAGAGGCGCCAGATTGGCCCAGCCAGGCCGGGGGGTGGGTCTGAACCCAGGAGTCGGGGGAGAGTCTAAAAAACTTTTACCGGGTCTTCACTGCAACCCGCTCCCCCTGTTACTTAAGCAAAAGCAACTCCTTGCTAAACCATGACACAGCTTACCATCAGAAGGAAACAGGGCATGGGTACTTCATCCTGTTTATTTTGGACCAGTCCAGAACTGTAGTCAGAAATCAGCAGTGCTGCCTCTTGTGCTCGATGGAGACGAATGGCAGAAGCGTCTTTGGTTAAACCAATTCCCACTCACGTGCCAAGAGGCTGCGGCAGTTTCTGGTGGATCCAGAAAGCCGGGTGTGCTGGAGCGTCCTGTTCCACTCCCTCTCAAACGGCATTTGCAAATCTGCCCTGGGGCCTCAGCCACACCAGGGATGATCTTTCCTCCCAGTTGCACTGGGGCAAACAGGTTTTTGACCTCTGTACTTGTTTGATTGGGAGTCAGTGTCTGGGCCAGCTACAGCCCTTGTCTGCTGACAAGCCCTTAGTGCTAAAACCCATATCAAATAATACACTGGTCTTCTACACAGCTTTTGCTCAGCTGGCCCACGTTGCAAAGCACTTGTTGAGTTTCTTATGCCCACAAAAATACCTGCATTACATTTTTCTGCAGTCCTAATAATACTTTTCAAGAAATAGATGTAAATGAACAAGAATTTGGCAAAAAAGGGCTAGCATTAGATCAGCAGGGACATGAGCCCTTACCCTAGACATACCAGAAACCTTTGCAAGCTTAAGGTAACCTCTGACACATGGGCAGCTAAACACTTGTATTCTCTCTTAATGTTGACTCTACAGAAGAAACACTCATCACGTCCCTCAACAAAAGATACGGCAGATGAAAGAACAATACGAGCACAACGTTACCTTCCACAGTGTTCTTCAGTCTGAGAAACCAAGCAGGGTCGAGAGAAGCTCCAGTGGCCCACGTGCAGCTTATGGCAGAGGTGCCTGTTCCAGCCACCCTCCAGCCTTCTCAAACAGAAGACCTCACGTGGCACGTACGAGCACCAGGCCATTCCACTGAAGAGGTGCATTCCTCAATGTGTTTTAATTATCAGGGTGTAAAAGTCTCTAGTTTTACATGTTTTTCTAAACTTGTTTTTATTCTTGTATTTTTCTACTACGTTTTACAATTCCGTGTACTTCTTACCAGCCTCTGAGTGTCGCTGGATTACGAGCTCACAGCTCTGCATGACCGCTCTTGGGAGCACTCTCCCCAGTACAACCTGCACTCAGCTGCCTTCCTCCACAAAAACCCCTTCAGGCTGTGATTATGGGGAAGTTTAGTGCCTTTGCCACGTGCTTTTTGTTTGTGGGGGGTTTTTTTTCTGCATCCCACTCTGTCACTAATAGACAGCAGTAAGTATTCCCTAACTTCTTTCTTAAAGGCCTTGTGGCAAATTCCTTCTCCACGCAGCTGTCATTCCTTGCCATTTTAACACTTTCTATCTGGCTGTATAACCTTTTGGATCTTCCCACTCCACTTTGGCTAGAGGATGGCTGCTTGCTTTGAGAGGGGCAGGGAATGGCAGTGAGGCAGCTGTAGCAAGACTAGATGCTGTTCCCAGTCTATATCTCTGCATCCATGCACCTCAGCCTTATCACAAACAGCTTCTGCAGCCTGCAGGCAAAACACTTTCATGGACCAAAGTGAGCCCTTTATCCTGCCAAGACATAGGAGTTCAGCTGAGCCGGAGATGAGTCCATGTACGGAGACTCCTATGAGGAAACATTCATGTTAGGCCAGTGCTTGTTAAAGTAGGAACAGGGCCACAGGAGCAGCCCTGAATTAGCTGAAGGACAAGGCCACCAACTACCTAAAACTCAGAAGTATGAAACAATGACTTACAGGAGAAGAAAAATGTTATTGTAATAGGAATCATCTCTTTCCCCCACTAAGTGCTGAGAAGCCACTGACTGATGGATGAGTGAGAAAATGAGCTGTTGGGTAACAACAAATGTACAGAATCACTTATTTTTGCCCTGTGCCACCTCTGACAGCCTGTTCCAGTACTGCAGAGGGTAACAAAAGTGATTGCTTTAGACCGAAGCAAGGATCCTGCTGTAATTTAGGAACACATCAGAGGCAAAGCAGCAACTGTTAAAGTGTCATCAGGCCCTGGCCTGTGCTGATGCTATTGTACAATCCATGTTTGTGTGAGAAATGTATAATTACTCGAAATTGCTTTACAGATGAAATGTCATTGCTCGAGTCTTGAGTTTTTGTAATACAGCTTTTATTAAATACCATCAGGATTTAAAGTACAAAGTGTAAAAATAATTTTCATTTGAAATATATACACACTGCTGTACCTGTGCAGTCAGTAGCAGTTGGGGAGGGGTTTATCTTCCAAGTGTCCTGGGGGCTGCTGACGAGTTCTCCAGTTCCTCTGTGTCCTTCCCAAGGGCCTCAGCTACTTCAGAACTGCTTTTTGATGAGTTCTTTGCTTCTCCAGTAGACCTGGAACTATTTTTGGGTGAAAGATTGTCAGATACATTAGTAGCTATTGTAGTGCTGTTTTCATTTACATAACCTATCTTCTTTTCTTCTGGTAAATTATTCATGAGTGCCTGTGTATTAATCATTGCAAGTTCTTCATCAGCAACCAGGTCGTTCTCAGGAAGATGGACAGTTTCTCTCAGGTTTCTGCAGGGGGTGACACGACCAACATTCTGATTTGTTTCCTTTGCTGACTTGCTGCGCTGCAAACCCAAACTTCGTGGAGGCTGAAATGCTTTCTTTAAAGATGGAGAAATGACAGAACACATTGGTGTGAGCGGTGGAGGGGCAGGTATGCAACTGAGGAAATCCATAGCTTTTCTCTTTTTGCTGTTTCTGGGATGGTCTTCACTCACTGTAGCAGGTGAAGGTGTTTTTGCTGCCCTTTGTGTGACAAGTTTTGTATTAGGTGTGCTAGCTGACAAAGGGCTTGGGTGCTTTATTTCCATTTTAGATGAGATCTAGTTAAAAAGAGATAAATTTTACATTGAATACCTTGTCCCATTTCATTTGCTTCCTCAATTACTTCCACAAAATGGGGGGAAAAACACTGAATGATGCTATGTCATCATTCATGTGCAATGTCACTTTAGTTTGCTACCTTCTGGTGACGACTAATCCTATTCTTTCAAGTCCTGATGCTTGATAACTCACTGTCTACATGCACATGAAGACAGCACATTTACATTCTGTTTCTGAGATGAAAACTGAATGTATGGGAATTTTTCTGTGACAGATGGTAAGAGATCATGAGAAGGAGTGACTCATGAAAAGGAGTGAAGCCTTCTATTGCACTGGATATATCCTTGACAGGTTGTTAAAGAGGGAAAAACAAGGGGGAAAAGTAGAAGAAAAAAGGGATAGAATACAAACCAAAAAACTTAAAGATAACAATACACACAAGATAGATGCTGCAGGGCAAGTAATTCAAACACATGCTTAAACTTGAGAATACCATGAATGTCTCATTTAACTTGGTTAATGCATTTAATAAAATGAGCCTTTCACAACTAAATATCAGCACTCTCTGAAATGGAAAAGCTTAAATTTAGTCCCCGGGAACTGATGTCACATCAGGGTGTTTCTACCTCCCTCACAACTAGCAGCAGGGAAAATGTTGTGCCTGCACTCAGCATTCCACATCAGGAACAACTTGCCACCAGCAGCCTTCATGGGAAACCTGAGTACTATTGAACTCCATTTTGGTCAAAACTGCTATAAAATGTAAACATTTACTTGGTGATACCTCTTCCCTTTGAAATCCTGTCATCAGTGAGCAAAATTTAGGAAAAGACCAAGATGTAAATTCTCTAAACACAGGTAGAGCCGCAGAATGCTGCGAATGAAAAATGTACAGATCCAGATTTTTCTTTGCAGTGACACCCATGTCAGATGATCTTCAGTGGGGCCAAGGCAGCAGTAGGGAAATGATTCATTTTACTCCCATGAAACACAGAATATTTAAAGTATGCTGTGAAAACACAGGCCACAAGGGGAAGTTTTCACATACTGCTTGGCAGAAGAAGAGCCTCACAGTTCCTCCTGGGGAATAACCCTGAAGCCACACGCAGAGAAAGCTTCTGATCAGCTTGTGTTGCTCTGAAGAGAATGTGTGGAGTGGACTGAGAAGTGAGACTGTTCACCACAGCTATCAGTGTAAAACCTGCTTATCTCCTTACTGCACAGACTATCAGTACAAACCCATTATTGATTACCATCAGCTTACCAAACTTTTATCCTCTGCATAAAGGCCTGAGCTGCAGGAAGGAGAGAGGCTTTCCAGACCATATCTTTTAGTTAAAGTGGGTGTAAGCGAGATATTTCTTCGTAGCAAACTCATCAATTTACTTTCTGCATCGGAGCAAAAGGAGGCCACGTTCTATAAAGGGGAACAGTTCACAATGCAGAATAGCTGTGTAATAAGTGTGTAAATGCAGAGTAACAGTGTGCAACAGCAAATTGCTAAGTGCTACATGCTCACCAAGGGAGCATGCTAATACTTAGCATGGGAATAACGTTTAAATAATAAATAAATTAAATCAACAATCCACTACTTAATATATTCAAGCCAGTAAATTTCAACTTTTATAAAGCTAGGGCCAAATGGTCTATAACAGATTCACTACTGACAGACATCATATTTTTTGCTGGCCAGAGAAGATTGTGACATGTCCTAAGGACAAGTGTTGCCTGAGTTGAATTAGAGATAAATCAAAAGGCATTCAGTAGGTGATTTGTACAGTCATCCAGGAAAAGTGCACTAACACCTTACTCCGTCTCTCAGAAAATCCCCTCAAATTCAACATTATGTTGCATTAGAGCTTTAAAGATTTATTAACACTAATGGGCTTTTTGGTGAAGAATGTAACAGCAGTAACTAAAATTAATCGTTGAACTAAAAATCTACAGATTTACCTGTATCGTACTTCTCAGCTCATTAACCTTCTCTTGAAGACAGCTTTCCTTGGGGCTGGCTGAGAATACTGAAAGCTCTCCAGCCAACAGCACAGGAATGCCTGATCTGAATTCAGAGTGCCACTGAAGGTTGCTGGCAGCAATGAATGAAGAGCGGACAACTATGTCCTCGATAGCCAGGTGTCTGAGATCTGTCCAGATCTTTACTGCCACTAAATTACGGCTCTCATCAGATAAGTACACCATAGTGACAAAACCTAAAAGCAAGAAAAGAGTCTGAATTAAACCTTAAATCTTTAAGTAAATGTTGATTTCTGCAATTTTTAAGTCACACATCTGGAAACAGAATTGAGAAGTGTAACACGGCAGCCTGTCTGCGTGGTAACAGATGTGTTGGGCTTCATTCAGATTCTGTGCTGTCTCCCTACTGATCACAGAGAACAAAATCAAAGTCTGTGTTTCTGTGCTTAACAAAGAAGTAATACTCCTATGGTAGTTTTTCTTTTTATTCAGAATATTATCTCCCTGTCCTTGCCCATGAGCTCCAGTGCCTGTGCTGCAGGCATTCCAGGATGCTGTACACAAGAGAGGGAGCTCATGTACATGCACAGTGGTGCTTCTGCAGGTGCTGAAATAGATGTGAGAACTTATATTCACCATTCTGGGAAACAAAACAACTAAAGAAAAGCTCCCCTTGTGCTTAGATTGGCCCTTACTAAATTCTTCCTGAGCCAATAAGTGACGGCAGTTTTTCTTTAGGAAACCAGAATTATCTGCCAGCACGTCACAGTGATGGGTGATCATAGAATCACAGAATGGCAGGGTTGGAAGGGACCTTTAGAGATCATTTAGTCCAACCCCCCTGCAGAAGCAGATTCACCTAGATCAGGTGGCATAGGAACACATCCAGGCGGGTCTTAAAGACCTCCAAGGAAGGAGACTCCACAACCCCTCTGGGCAGCCTGTGCCAGGACTCCCTGGCACAGTGAAATACTTTTTTCTTAAATATAAGTGGAACTTTTCGTGTTGCAGCTTCATCCCGTTACCCCTTGTACTGTTGCTAGATAAAATAGAAAAAACGGATGTCTGAACCTCCTGACACCCACCATTTAGATATTTGTAAATGTTAATAAGATCCACCCTCAGTGATGTTTGCAGGGTTTCAGAGGCCTGAGATACAGGTACAAAACCGAGATCATTTTTGAATTGTGAAATAAAAAAAATGTAGTGCTTATTCAGTGGGAAGATTTGAATGTGGTCCCCAACGTACCTGTTCTGCTAACAGAAACTACAACTCCAACTAAATCAACTTCAGCACACGGTGGCTGAAAAGAAGGATCCGACAAACTGGTGAATTTTAGAACCTTTCTTGGAAAGAAAATCTGTGCCAGCCTCTCCTGTGATACCTGAAAGAACACAATGCTTTTTCAGTATTTGCAATACACTTGGATGGATTGTGATACATCTTCATGATTCATCTTTCTACACTTAAAGCACTTACTGGTAGTTGCAGATACCGAGTTTTCTTTGTTGCTGTTAACTGTATGTTAGCTGAGTCTGATCGTCCTTTGGACTGTGATGTTAACAGCTGGTAGATTCTGTACCGGCTGCCTTCCCTTAGCAATGAACAAACTTCTAGCAGAGGACGCCAGATACTCAAGATCACTCCTAGAAATGTCAGATGAAGCTACATTAGCTGTGCAGTACTAATTTGAAGGCTTTTAAACAAAACAATTCCACAACACTCTCTCCCACCCCGAAGCCCTGAACTAAAAACCAAACAGAACTGCAAATATGAACATGCAAGCTGGAATACTCTCAGGAAACTCTTCAAATCTCCTTGCCATGCTGGCCAGCTACCATGTTTAAATAAAAGTTATTTATAATTTTCCAAGTACTAGCCTTTAGGTTTTTCTTGCATTCTGTAGTCTACCACACATAATTTCCATACAGTAGACACATCCCTTTTGGAACAACCATTTCCTTCCTGTTCTGAGGACTCTACAGCCTTCTTGAATTCTTCCTGGATTTGAGTTTGCTTTTTATCATTCAGCAACTGCCTGTGAGCATTCAAAGCTTTTAGCTGGTCTTCACTGAGATACCCCTGTAAGTAAGAGAAAATGTTGTCAGATTTTTTTTCTTAATGAATTAAAACAATCCCGTCAAGATTTTTAGATGGTCTCTCTTAAGTGTTCATTTGTTACAAGCAATTTGTTGTTGAACTGATACACTAGTAGGACTTGAAAACAAGGTATGTTTACACAAGAGGAGCCACCAGTCTTGGTTCTCAGCTGGTGACAATTAGTGAGAAGTCTGCTTAAGAGTGGATAACTGAGGCCAATATTTAATACAGACATGCTTGCCTATTTCATAAGAAGAAATATCAGAAAAAGAATCTGTAAGAAGAGTTGCACCTCTGAGCTGACACAGTGACTTACAGTACAGTGCTTCAGGAGCGTTACCTTTCTCAGCAAGCCTTCAAGCTCCAGATGCCTTTACATACAGCACCAAAGATACAGTAACATTTGACTGGATAAAGCCACAGATTCTATGGCTTTACAACAAAGACTTTGACTTGCAAAAGGCAAGGCATGTATCTACTTGTTAACAACTGGTAAGTACTAAATGCATAAATGCTTTAAAGTTCTGATTGAACTGCAACAGGGAGAGAAGAGAACAACAACAGTGTAATCATTCAGACACTTCAGCGTGCGAGAATATGTCTGTGAAACTCAAGACTTAGGGGATGCAGTTAGTTTTCATAAAAGCAAGACATGACAGGGTAATGAAATTAGAAGTAACATTAGCTTTTAATTGTATTAGATTCTGGATTGTTATACGAAGAGACAACAGCATTCTGTTTCGCAATCCAAGATGTTATTTGTCTGTTTCTATAAGCCTTTACCTCAATATTTTCAAAACGTTTCATCTTATTCAGCTATAAGCATGCTGTGGAACAACTTAAACAGCAGCAAAATTAAGCAGTCATTTAATGGCTGATTTTAGCAGGAGCAACAAGCTGTGTCATTCCACCAGCATTTCAGAATTAGCCCATTAGGATCTCCGTTACCTCCATATAGCCAGGATCAGTCGCGCTCTCAATTGCTTCGTAAAGTTCTGCACCATCTTGCAAGTTATGGATTTGCTGTCTTGTGACTATGCATGATCTTGGTGTCCTTCTGGGAGTTCTTTCTGCTGAAAAGAAGCCACGATGTTGAGTACAACCAATACACTTCAAAGGTGAAACAAGAAATAATTATATTATTATATTATAATAATATGATATAATTATATAAGAAGCACTGTAGTACTTAGGCCTTGCCAGAATAAAAATACAAGCCACTTCTAAATAGGAACAGATGTATATGTGTGTGTGCTAGGAAAACACAAGCAGGAAAAAAAAGTCTAATTCATTTAAATAAAACATAAATTAGATTATTATACGAACTTTGGGGAAGTCAGTATCCGTTTCTGCACTTAGGAGAGGGTGAGTACTTGACCATATTTTCTGCATGTCTGTCACTTCCTCTCATAGAGCAGAAGGGCTTCAGAGATCCCAAGATCTGGGACAACAGGTGACCTGCACATGAAGTTGCCTTAGGACACCAGCTGACAGCCAAGTGCCAAGTTAACTTCATTACATGAAGTTAGTTGTGTTAGGTAAGTCCTGTCGCTGCTGGCATTCTCAGGAACTCCCTTCAGCGGCGCAGACTCCAGCACAGACAAGTTTACCAGCCAAACCTGAGACACCAGAGCGAGGTGGTGATACGGGTGGGTTCATGTCACTGACAGCAAGCATTAGAAAGCAAACTCTGATTTCAACTGAGAATTCAGTGGTGAGGTTTGGGGTTTTTTTTAGGGTATGACTTTATTTGCCTTTTCCTTGTTATTCATGAGAGACTCTGAGTCCTGAGAAAGCAGATAGAGAACATATCAGTGTTGGAGATCACCACAAGAAAGATTTATGGAAAGGGAGAGGCTATTTGCATTATAGATACGACCCTGTGACATATGAACTGCACAAACTACCATTACTGATGGAATCCTACCTGTTCTTAAAAACAAACACAAAATATCAAACCAAAACCAACAAAATCTCCTCCCAAAAACAGACCAAAGTAGCAAAGCAGCTGGAATCCATAATCAGTGTGGCAAGAATCCCAATACCCTTCTCATTTCAGTTTAGCTGAGTCAAATCTAAGGGGAACAAACCACTTTCTGGTGCAGCAGCGAGCTTCATGAAGCTGTAGCAACCAGACCTGAAAATTACTGCTAGAAATCACTGGCAGAGGTGTGCAGTGTCCTCCCACCACTGAATCAGAAAACGGCTCAAGTCAGAAGGGATCTCTGGAGGTCATCCTGGCCAACTCTCCTGCTTGAGCAGGGTCAACCGTAGCAAGCTGCCCAAGACCATGTCCAGTGAGCTGTTTGAGGATGAAGATTTCATAGCCTCTAGAGGTAACACTGTTGGTCACCCTCACAGTGGAAAAAAAGGTTTTCTGATGTCCAGAGTAAAACTCCTGTGTTCCAGTTTGTGCCCACTGCTTCTGGTCCTGTCACTAGGCACCACTGAGAAAAGTCTGGCTCCTCTCATTTGCAATCCTCCCTTCAGGTAGTTATGTACACTGATCAGATCCCCCTGAGCCTTCTCTTCTCCAGGCTGAGCAGTTCCACCTCTCTCAGCTTTTCCTCCTATGTCAGATGCTCCAACCCCTTAAGCATCTTCATGGCCTTTTGTTCGAATCTCTCCTGCACGTCCACGTTTCTCATCCTGGGGGGCTGCATACAGGACTGGGCACAGCACTCCATGTGTGGCCTTACCAATGCTAAACAGAGGGGAAGGATCACCTTCTTGGCCTTGCTGGCAACACTCCAACTGGTCCACCAGGACCCCCAGAGCTTTTTCTGCAAAGCTGCTTTCCAGCTTGGCAGCCCCAAGCATGTACTGGTGCATGGAACTGCTCCTCCCCATGTGCAAGATTTGCATTTCCTTTTGTTGAACTTCAGGAGGTTCTTGTCAGTCCATTTCTCCAGCCTGCTGAGGTCCCTCTGGATGGCAGCACAGTGCTCTTAGTGTTATCAGTCACTTGGTCTGATTTGGAACCATCAGGCAATCTGCTGAGAGTACAGTCTGCCCATCATGCAGATCATTAATGATGATGTCAAAACAGGACTGGTGTTGGTCCCTGCAATACACCACTAGCCACTGGCCTCTCAAAAGACTTTGTGCCACCGATCACCACCCTCTGGGCTCAAAAGTTCAGGTGGTTTTCACTCCACTAGACTGCTCATTTAGCCCATACTTTGTCAGCTCCTCTAGGAGGGCCTTGAAGGTGTCAGTGTCAAAAGCCTTACTGAAATTAAGGTAGACAACATGCACTGCTCCCATGTCATCTACTCACACCAGTAATTTCATCACAGAAGGCTGCTGGGTTAGCCAAATATGACTTGCCCTGGTGAATCCCTGTTGACTACACTTCCAATCACCTTTTCCTTCACATGTCTGGAAATGGTTTACAGGATTAGCTGTTCCGTCATCTTCTACAGGATGAAGGTAAAGCTGTTTGGCCTGCAGTTAGTTTTCAGGTCCTCCTTCCTGACATTTTTGAAGAGACATTTGCTTTCCTCCAGCCTTCAGGTACCTCTACCAACTGCTATGACCATTAAAAGGGATCATGACCAGCCTCACAAAGACATCAGTCAGCTCTTTCGGTACTTGTGAGTTCATCCTGTCCCTGACCATGGACTTACATAGGTCCAGTTTGTCTAAGTTTTCCCTAACTCAATCCTCTTCCACCAGGATTTATGTCTTCCCTGCTCCAAACATTCCCTCAGCCTCTATGGCCTGGGATTGCTAGTTAAAGCTGAGGTGAAAAAGGCTTTCAGTAACTCAGCCTTCTCCATATCCTGTATCACTGGGTTCTTTGTCCCATTTAGTGGCTCCATGGACCTCAGCACCTCCACAGTCCCACAGTGTTTGTGAGGAAAGATGCTCAGAACTCAGTCTTGGTGTTCAGGTCTACTGAGACCTCAGAACTCAGTCTCAGAGTATGTGGTGTTCAAGTCTACACCCTAAGCACTGCCCACCTCTGGGTGAAACATTGGTGTTGGGTCTTTGAAGAAAATGGAATCAACAATTTTCCAATTTCATAGCACTTTACCATCACCTCAAGGGTAATTTTTTTAGTAGTCTGAACACCCTCAGAGTTTCCTAAACAGCTGAAAAGCCAAAGAGATAAGTATATCACTGTTTTGTACCGAAAGGTATGTAGGGAGATTTACATAGGAAGTAAACAACAAAACAATACAATACAAAACCACCACCAACACAGAAAACTACCCAACACACTATCTCTGCTTCTCCATCACCAGAGAAGTTTTGGCCAGTTTCCTTAAACTCTTCTGTTTTTGTGTTCTTATTACACGTTCTGAAACAATGAAAGCTTTACCTTCATGCTTTTCATATTCTGCTTGGATTTTTGCAAACAGAGCCTCCAGTTTCTTTTGTTGATCCTCTGCATGCTTGGCAGCTTCCCTTTCTTCAGCTCGACTGTTACGAAACACGTATGAACCAGCTGGTGTCTTTTCCATCCACTAAAATAAAAAGATTCAAACAAAATCCAGACTTTAAAAAAAAAATTAACCTCATCTAGTTTCCTTCTAATAGTCACTGTTACGCAAAAATGCTTTTTATAAATGAGCAGGCAGTAAACCTTTAAGTTCTTTCAGTATAATAGATAGAAGGCAAAACCCCTCACAATGGTTGGTAAATGCTCACGTTAAAGATACAGTGAAAGAGTTGGAGCAGTAGTCAAAACTGCATGACTTAACAGCTGAAGAAGTCATAGCTTATAGTAATAGGTGTCAGTGATGTAATTTAGAAGACAGCTGGATCCCATCAGTAGACACATTAAGATATGAACCACCAAACTCAATGCTTAAAAATGTCCCAGAACTGAATTCTGCCCAATCTGCCTTTCCACATCAACTGCACTGTTCGTTTCCCCATGCTAGACTAGATACTGTAAAATAACTATGATGTCAAACCACTTCTGCCTGAAATGGTTCTGTAGGACTACAGCCTTGTCCACAATCCTGCCAGCTCTGGCGTGTCTGATTGGAAGAGACAGGTGAGCTGAAAAGGTCACTGCTGCTGAAAAGTGGCCCCTTCCCTTCTTCTTTGCTGCACAGTCCCATCTTTGCCCTTCCACTGCATATAGCACCTACTTGAGCTCATCAGACCACATCAGTCTGCTCATTCAATAGACAGCAGTTTGTTGTGCATTTACTGTTATTTAGTTATTCCTGGTTTGGTTTAGTGAATTAAATTAGCTAAGCAATAGGATGAGCTGAGCTCTGGGTTTAGCACAGAGAAGCAGCAAAAGAGTATAGTTAGAGTGGGATGAGGAAGGGTTGAACACTATGAAGCACTGAATTGTTGAAATAGGCTCTGCCTGCCTCATTAGCTACATGCCATGTATTTCCTGCATTATTCAGTTTGACACCTTTTTTGAGGGTTGCTGCGATTCCCACGCTCCTTGACTCCTGAGGTAAAAAGACACAGATAGCACACGTCTTCCTATCGCTTTGGTATGTTTGTGCCAAAGTATCAGTGTTTAAAAAAAAAAAAGTCTACATCAGCCTCTTGATACAGTGAGAACCAAAGCATCACTTTCCTCCCCAGCCCAGAGGCCATTTACTGTGAAGTGGTAACAGATTACAGTCCCCTTTCTGGGCCCTAAATAAATGTCAGTTCTATCGGGCAGTTCACATAGTTAAATGCTCCATTAAAGTAATGATCTAAATATCAAAGTAATGATCCAAACCAAATATTGTTACTTCTTCTGTAGAGTTCATTCTGCACTGACCAACACTTATACAACACTTTAGAAAGAAAGCAATGGAAAAAAAACCCGAACCCATAGGATCATGCAAAGCATAACAATAACATAGTCTGAGAAAAGTTAACAAAATCTGACCTGGTTAAACTGTTCCCATTAAGAGGATTGATCACTAACATCAATTGTGTTTCTTTTTATAGTTGGTATGATTATAAAAGCAAGTAGTTACAGTGCAATCTGACCATATATAAAATGTCTTGATGTTGAGTGGTGTTTAAAAGATCTTCATTCTAATTGACACCCTAATCATATTTTCAGCAGTACTTTTCAATAACAGTTCTAACACAATATAGGCAGCAGTGAGGAAAAGTGATCTTAACTGATGATTATAAACCTGTCACTTCTTTGAAGGGATATGGATGTTGATAACAGAAAAAACTTCTACTTGAGTGTTGGAACTGTCATTTTTTTTTTTTCCCTCCATTAAAACAAGTGCTGTGCTTTTTGGATTACAGACCTGAAATGTCAATGATTTCTGTCTTTTCTGAAGCTGAAAGCAAAGCCAGCCAGAAGATACTGAGTGCCAATTTGGTCTTCTTAAAGTAACGTACTCTGCTCCTGAAATATTCCCTGCAAGAACCACTCACACACAGCAGTACCTTAAGTTTTTTCTCTCTCTGTTATATCAGATCTGAGGAACGAAACAGCAATTAGCTAACATAATTTGGGTCTCACAGAATCTGTTAAGACTCACAAAACACTGATACGGTACCTGAAGAGGGTAAGTTCTCTGAACGAGGACATCGACGCAGCCCACGGCTCCCCCGTCGCGGTGGAGTGAGGCCAGAGGCAGAGGGAAGGGGCGCGGGTCTCGGTGGAATCCCAGCCTGGTGTGCCACCGGGCGCGCCGCGTGCTGTTTGCCGACACCTGCGCGAGCCATGCGGTCAATCACCAACTGACACCGACATGCCACACACACAGCCAGCTTCACACACCTAAAGACTGCTTTGCCACTGATCTCCCTAAAGATATCCCAACTCTGGCATCTGAACATGTTGCATTTTAATCTCAAGGTTTCCTTTCACGTTGAAGATTTTAAACAGGAACTAAAAAGCTGATAGAACTCTCTATAGGAAATGAACAGCTCCGAGAGAAGCTTCACGTCAGAGGAGCAGTGTTTTTAAGGTGAGGCTTCACCCTGCACTTGAATCACACTTGAACAATCCAAGCCGTTCCCTGTCAAACCCCCTTCTCATGACCTGAGTTTCTTTTTCTCCTCCCTTCTTCCTCTGTGATAGACAAATACTTTTTTTTTGTATGTTGGTGCTTAATCAAACTGAGGAGCTTGAACTCTCAAAACAAGCAGCAAAACTCGGCAGAATGTTCTTCCAGCTTCTCTTAGAACCCTACTGAACAGCATCAGCGACCATATACCGTGTCTTACAAACCTGGTTATTAAACTTTGACAAAACTTTGTCAGTTTATAAAGCCCTGACACAACTTTTTCTGTTTACTAATGTGGCTCAACTCAACAGCATCTCTCACATCTCTTGCTCGTATCCAATCAAGCTGAACTGATACTTTCTTTTACCTTTAACATAAGAGAATCTGGGGCTTCCAGTGGCGTACATCCATTCTGAGAGCCAACAAGTTCTGCTCCGTGCACTATGATCTTCTGACCAACAGTCAGCCTTCTTCTATGCAAGAAAGCTTTGAGAGGTGGATCCAGAAGAGCTCTAATCCCATACCAGCCATCAGTAACTTCAATTATCGCTGCTGCTTTTTTACTTTCCACATTCTTATTGCTACTGCTAGGAGATACAACGGTGTTTAGCGATATGACTTTAGACACGCACAGTACAAGTGTTTTACCTGCTGCGTCGTCTCTTTCTGTTATTTTTTTGATTGCTGACCGTTTACTTTTATCAACTTCCAAATCATACCTACAAAAAAAGAATTCATGATGCTTTGTTAAAGCAAACAAAACCCATCACCTTGGTTTTTTCCTTTGAAACAACTGTAGCAAACTACTTGCTTCATCAATCTACAGGATTAAGTACCGCCGCAGCAAAACAAACATTATCTACATTTGTGCAGGTAACGTGCACTACATTTTTATTGCTTATATGCACAAGCTAAACAAGTATTCCAACAAAGAGTAAATGCAAGGTAGAGGTGCTTATTTTGAACTAGAAATCCCACAGTATCACAAACTGCAACTCCAAATACATTGCTGTACACGTACCTATATTTCAACTGTAGTAGCACTGTTTCTGGTGTCAAACACCTGTTAGCAAATTCACGTGGAAAAGACACTTCCATGGCTGCCAATTTCCATACAATCCACCTATAGTGATTGTAAACCCAGGCCTCCGATATTAGCTTGGGATCCACACCAGGAGTGTCACAGAGGGCTCTGCAGAGAAATAGTTAAGAAATTAACCCGAAATCCACTGTAAGGACTTGATAATCTTAAAGGTCTTTTCCAATCGTAAAGATTCTGTGATTCTGTAAGGTCTCACTTGCCTAATTTTCCCTAGCACTGTATTCAGTATATGTACACAGGCAACATTAACAAAGGAACACTTATTCCAGTGAAGACAGGAAGGTCATGCTCCATAAACTGATGTGGTGGTTGTCTGAATACCAAAGCTTTGTCTTCCTCCACTTTGGCTGCATGCATGTGCATGGGTGCATGGCCTGCATCCTTGAAATGGGGACTGTGGCTGCAGGGGGCATGCTCTGGTCTGCAGTTATACACACAGCAGAGAGGGACTGAGGTGTAGTCTATTTCCTTTCAAGCCTGGAATTTTTCCTGCTTGCTTGAGCTCATTACAATCCATCCCCACCTATCTCACAGTTTCTAGAGTTGTGCTTTGAGTGTTTTGGTTTTATTTCTTTTTTCTAAGCATGCCTATGGACGACACATTTCAAGAGCTTTCAGTTGCTACTGAAGAACTTTTCTTCATTGAGAGACTGCTCAAATGGACTTTCCCTCTGTGCTGAGTCCAAGCTGTACCACTGAGATCTGCGTAAGTTGGGCTGGAAACACTTATTTTTCCAGCTCTCACAGGCATTAGGATGTCATTTTATTAAAGGAGAAGTGATGAGTTAACAGAAAACAGTGCTATTTTTATAGACCATTTACACTGTTGAAGTATCCCCAGAAATTTTGTAGTGTGACTTTGTATGCTTTCTAATGGTCAGTGAAGATCAATGACATTAGTCCACATTGTAAGTTTACAATCCTACGATATCTTTACTAACGCTAACAGAGGTCTACTGAAAATGCACAGTAAAAAAAAAGTAGTCAGAGGCTTTAAAAGATTATTGTGTTGGATTTCTTCTGGAGGGTAAGAAAGTCACTAACTAACAAACAGGATACTTGTCTCAAGTCTGTAAGTAACAGTACCTGTAGAACTCCTTTTTTCCAGCTTTTCCCTCATCTGTAGGTATTAGCCATCCTCCATCAGCAATTTGCATCCCATTTCCTGCTAATAAATATTCCTTACTGAAAAAGTCTTTCATGAGAAACTGGAAAGACTCTGCATTTGTGCTGTTAACTTGTATGCAATGTTTTGAAACACCATATGTGTAAAGCTGCAAAAAAAAAATAAAATAGATGAAAGTCAAAATAATGTCAATACAGTAAGAATTCAGCTAGGAGCTGTTATATCTAATGTTAAAAATTCAGATAAAACACTTCCTTGAAGCTGAGACAGCTTATGTCTGACCCTGTCATTTCATAAGTAATCCAAGAAGGAAGGAATTTCCAGCAATTATTTTAGCAGAACAGCATCACAGGGTGCCTTAAAAGTGTTTAAAAAAAATTCAATATTTTGCACCTTCACTGTACCAAAAGCAAAGGGGTTTTGACATACACTTACCTACCCTTAAATTTTAATTGTTATCTTTAAACAGCTCTTCATATGGGTTAAAAGTCAGTTTTGTCTGATTATAACACAGAGACATTTAGGTCCCTTATTATTTAGAGTAGCCTTAGAAACTGTGGCTATGCAAAGCTATTTAAGCACTGTAGCAACTGGTATAACAGATACTGTATATAACTTATCTCAAAACCACAGAATGTATCTGTTCAAAAGCTACTGAGTTGGGAAAGACACACAGTAAAAAGACACCAATGTACCTCTTCCGTAGAATAAAATTTAGGAGACTTCTCTTCCACTGCAGTTTGCAGAGAGATTCTATTTCTTGCAGATGTTTTAATGACATAAAGACTGCCTGGCTGGGAGCCAATATTTTGCCTGTTTTTCTTTTTAATTCTCATTTCCTGCAGATCTCTGGCACAGTGGAGATTTGTCACCATCTTGACCATAGCTGCAAAAAAAAAAAAACCCACCTAAATCATAAACCCGTGTTTACAGTATTTACAGGTTTCAGATACACAGTCAAACTATAAAGCAGATTCAGAGAAGCACATTTTCTAAGCCACTCTGTAGATTTTTTATAAACCACAACAGTCTAAATATGAAGAGCTTAGTGCATTTGAAAAGCAGCATTTACTGAAGGAATTGGAATAGTATAAACTATATTAAATGAATGTTAATATCTGAGTCCCTGAATTAAACTTAAATCCACAAGTTTCTCAGATTAAACTCTGGACTCGTAGAAAATACCAAATCAACAGAAATTAGTTGACGATCACTACAAAGCCTGGAATCTTGAGAATTTGACCTGCAAATGTAGGACCTAATTCTGCAAATGTTCATGCACCTGTTCAAATACACAGGAGTCCTTCTGAAAAAAACCCAGATTATGTGATTGTAATGGTTACAAAAATGATAAACACTGGAACATAAGAGAGCTTAGAAGGCATAAGCCCACATGATAAACGAAGTCAAACAGTTTCAGCATTTAAACTCTGCCTCTTTGAAAACAACACATTTAAAAGACACATTTAGAGCCAGAATGATATCAAGCTTCTGTAAAAGTTAATGAACTAGAGCAAGCCTAATCTTTGAGGTTCCTAGAATATTTTAAGAGGTACATAAAACCAAATATCAAATGCAACATTGGCCATCTTGTTTCTGAAGCACTGTGTGAAAACAAAATTTTTGTGTTTTTAATTAACTTGGGAGTTGCATTATGTTTTATTAGGAGTGCAATATAAAAGAGTAGAAAAGTAATTATTTCCTGACTTTCTGGTAAAAAACAAAAAGTCTTAAAAGTAAGCTTCTTTGTATTTAAAAAAGAATTGACAGAATTCCTTACAGTTTCAATTCTGACAGTATGCAAAATAGTTAAGTGATTAAAATCTGGAAATACCTGAATTGTCATTTTCTAGGTCAGTGTCTGCTGCATGCTGGATGCAAGACTGGTGATCCTGTGGTTCAGCGCAATTTGGTTCAGTTGTGATTTGATTTACTTCCATTTCTTCGGTCGTATTTTTGCTGATCGGCAAGTCACATCTTTTGCTGCTGCCTTGTTCACCTGTAGAAAGCATCACCTTGGTTTTGAAGGGTGGAATAAAAGTTTTAGCAGTTTTGCCAGATCTGTACAAACTTCCTGTTTCTTCACTCCCTTTTGCTGACGCCTTACAGGGAGTAGAATCCCCTGCAGTACCATTTGAAGCCTGCCTTAGTGCACAGTGCTGAAAAATGGCAGGTTTAGATTTGAATCCTTTGAAGTCTTGATCTGGTAGAGTAAGGGTAGGATTCTTGACCTCCTGGCGTTCTTTAGTAGCCCTACAGAAACGAAAACATTTACATATACAAGTTTTGGCTTCTCAGCAAAAATCTTCATTGGGATATTTATATTCTTCATTTAGTACTGCAACATTCAACATCACATCAACAAAGAGAGAAAATATCAGAGTGACATTTTAAAACTGAATACTTCATTTCTATCTATAGAGAAAAGAGAAATACAAGTGTACAGTTTGTACAAACACAAAGGGTACAAATGTACATTTTCTCATTGGTTTGCTGCAGTGATGTGTATTGTGTGGTAATTTAATGTTTATTTTGAAGTAGCAGATAATTACCATATATTTTTCAAAAGTTACAAGGGCTTGGGGGGTTTTTAGAAATTGCCTTAGGAGAACTGTAAAAATCACAGAATGGTAGGGGTTGGAAGGGACCTTTAGATCATCTAGTCCAGCCCCCCTGCAGAGGCAGGGCTACCTAGATCAGGTCACATAGGAACATGTCCAGGCAGATCTTGAAGACCTCCAAGGAAGGAGGCTCCACACCCTCCCTGGGCAGCCTGTGCCAGGGCTCCCTCACCTGAACAATGAAATAGTTTTTTCTTATGTTTAAATGGAACTTTTTGTGTTCCAGCTTCATCCCATTACACCTTGTCCTCTTTCTAGATACAATAGAAAAAGGGATGCCCCAACCGCCTGTAAAATGTATTACAAATTTCTCACCCAAAAGGTTGACAAGTAACAGGTTTTAAAGGAACATGGTACATGAATTTTCTTCTGTCTTTGAAAATGCCTGTAAGATAATTAGAAAAAAAAAAAAGTTTGAAATGACACACTATATGGATATTTACAGCATGTGGTTTTTTTTTTTCCCCCATGTTAACGTTATAAACATACAGAAACATTTCCAGGGTGAATTGAAACAACTTTGTTCTCCACCCTCCACTGAAGAAAATCTTTGTATAAAACATCTTCACACTAGTTGCAGACAGATTTAAAGGATGTGACCACAATGCTGCACTCTCAAAAGTTCCCATTTGTCACCCTGCAATATGTGTTTATCCTAATCAATAACTAAATGCTTCACATAAAGCATTAACTCGAACTTCAAAATGTTCATTTCACTTTCACAAGATCCATATTGCTGGCTCAAAATATTAAAAGCATCTGTAACGTAGACACGTGTCAGTAAATATATTCTTCACAAATTGCTATATGGTGAAATTACCAGTACCTTCTCATCCCTGTAGATACAGCTTTAAATGGAGAGACTACAGATCAAGTAAATAAATTCTTCCTACTTAGACAACAATTTGTGAAATTTAGGACTGTGAGAAACTGGATTAATTCCTACCAAGTTGGAAATGAAACCTGACTTTTCACAGAAGTAGTTCATGGTAATATATTTAGATTCTACACAGTTAGGCATACCATTAATGATGTGATCACCATAGCAGCATCCCTGAATTTCCATGATGGGATCAATAAAAGCAGCAGTTAAGCAATCTTATTATGTATTAGTTTACTGGAAACTGAAGCATACTAAACGTAACAACTGACTTCAGATTACTGCTTAGAACATGAGAAGAGTAAAATTACCATCAGGGGTGCTTTTCGAAGCTTTCAAAGATCTGGAAGGATTATTTGTTTCGTTAAATTCAAGCAGCAGACGTCTTTTAATCGGAGGTTCTCCTAGGATAAAAACACAGGTCTTTTACAGTAATGTTCCTTTTAATTTCAGTTTCTTACCAATACTATATAACTTGGTTATAATTTCTATATAAAGCATTTAAATAGTCAGAGCAAGCAGGAGAATGTTTTCAGATCCCACGTCAATACAAAACAGCCTTTTCAAACACAGAGCTACTTCACTCCAATTTGCAAAAGGTCCTTCTCTACAAAAGGATTCTATATTGTCTTACCAAGAATAATTTCAACACTCCATATATTGAAGTTTGCTGCAGCATCTTTTGAGGTCAATAGGTCTGTTCTGTTCAAATCCAGATTTGTGAGCCTTAAATTACCAAATCTACTCAGCCTCAGGAAGCGCACCACAGTGTTCTTCAGCAGCTCAGCTCACCTGCTGCTTTTTGTACTTTCAGTAATCAAAGTAGCCATACAGAATTCCAAAGAAGTGTGTGACACAACTTTTACAGAAGCTATAACTAAGGATACGGTTCACTGTGGCACAGCTGTTTCAAGCTGGACTGGAAGAGCCCTATCTGCCTTTTCATGCCTACCCAGACTCTCCTGCACTAGCCTGCCTGACCTTTGAACCACAACTTGTGCGGCCACTCTGTTGCAATCTAACCTTCCAGAAATAGTTTTCAGGTATCCCAGGGCCCTGAGCAGGTCTGGCTGACTGTGAGAGCATTAACTACCAACACTTCAGCCTCGAGACAGATCAGTTTTAAATGGTAAGGAATGGTGTTTTTAGACCAACAACTATTGTTCATATCAGATCAGCAATCTCCATACAAGTGAAACTTTGTCCTCACATACAAGGCACAAAAAGGTGAAAATGGAAATATTTCTACTCAATTCCCAATTAATTTTTCAATAGATTTGTGTGGAGAGGGGGAAAAAAAAAAAAAAAGAAGTCTCCATAGAGAGGAAAGGAGCTGCAGCTTTCTTCTGTAACCTTATGATAAAACAGTAAAACCTACAGACCTTCAAAAATACCAGTCACAAGTTTAGCTTGTACCGTGCATTTGAGGCTGGCAAGAACAGATGAACTATTGCCCACAGCACAAAAAAATTTTGTCGTTCACACCTACAGAAAGAACAACTTCCATATGACCTAAAAGTTAATGTGACGTGCAAAAAAAAAAATCCCAAAAGAACATCTTACAACCTACTGCAGAAATACAGAGCTGAACGTATATAAGACAAAGACCTACCAAGTGACTTTTCCTCTTCAGAGTGCCTCTTCCCCAAGGTCTTATTCTGGAAGTTTCTTCCCAGTCTGCCACTGAAGGACTGTGCAGCGTTGATTTGTGCTCCAGATTCTGAAAGATCGTCTTCCATAAAAGCTCTTGCACTTTCTATAGCCTCCACTTCCAAGTAATTTTTTGGAGTTTGGAGAAGATCAATATTAATTTCTGTTCTAGCTGTAGCACTGCATGAAATTGCTTCCGATGCTGTTTTCATCCCCAGATTCAGCTGCCCTTTCCCTAAAGACCCAGTCTCCTCTTGCTGAAAGCTATTTTTAAATAACTGCTCATTTTCCTTACTATGTGGCAAATACTCAGACATTTTGACACGGTGAGTGCTTGGAAAAAGTTTCATTTCCTCTGAACAGATGCTTTTTAAGTCGAAGCCTTCACTGTAACTTTTCTGAATTTTGGATTCTGAGATCACTTTATCAGTTGAAGATTTCAGATGTTGACCAGTCTCTTTAAATGAACTAAGTTGATCTGTGATGCAAAGCCCACTGCTCAAGAAGTCATCAGATTCTTTTAAAAGAGTATTTGCTTTTTGATAGGCATTTTTAGAGACTGTTACCTGCTTTCCACTTGCAGTGCTGAAGCCAAAAGCAGGATGTAAAATCAATTCACTGCTGGCACTTTCTTGCTCTTTTGGTAGCACTATCTGCGTTTTCCTATGAACCACTTTGTTGTGCATTTCAGGCTTTTCCACATCTTTCTCAACAAAAAGTGCATCTTGTACCTGTGATGAATTATTACCTTCCACTTCAGCAAAGAGCTGTCTGGCTTTCCTGAGTGACTCCTCTGACAGTTGCACAGGCTTACCACTCGCTGTACTGAAAAATCCAAGATTGCTTATAGAAGAATCTGACTGCTTTATCTGCTTATCTGGAACAGGCAAGTGCCCTAAAAGCTTCACGTTCTGTTCAAAACATCGACCTGGAGAATTTGGAACAGACCTTGCATTTGCAAATGGATCCTGATGACCATTTTCACTGGCACCGGCGTCAACTTTAATAAAACGGGATGTGGCTGAATGAATCTCTTCACTTCTAGCGCTTGAAAACTTGGTGGAATTAGGGCATTCAGCATGAACGATGGAAGATGAATTTCCAACAGTTTCTGTTTGATTCATTCTTGAGTATGTCTCAATTTCATAGTCTACAGAATCTCTGCAGTCTTCTTGAAACTTTTGTCTGACCCTTTCTAACGCGCTTTCTGAAACAGAAACTGCTTTACCTTTTGCTGTGCTAAACACGTTTTTTTTAATATCATTCTTTCCAGTTTCAACATTAAGTGATGCTTCTTTTGAACTGGTTAAATTAGTTTCATCTTCGGGAAGACTGACCACTGACTGGTTTTGGCAAGCATTAACTATGGAGTCTGTGAAGCAGTTCGTATTAGCCCAAGCTTCATTGAAGTGTTCTAAGTCAAATTCCTCACTGTCACAGTTCAAATGAGAAGAGCTACTTTTTGAATTTAAGAGGAGAGATTGATCAGATTTATTGTTACTATCATCAACAAATAATACATTTTCTGTATCTCCAGGCACAGGATTCTCTTCAAGGTTATTCGATACTTTCATTAATTGGAGAGAGGTAGCAGAGGGCATGGGAAAATCATGCACATTTGATAAATCATCTCTCTCTTCTTCCCAGCATTCTATCTCGCTCCCTGCAAACAGTTTTCCATCTTTAGACAAACATCTTTTACTTAAAGCATCATTTGCCTGCCCAGGAAAGGATTCCAACTCTGACTTTCCAGGTCTGACACCAGCTTTTTTACGTGTATATGAAGTTACTGAACTTCTTTCACAATCCTCTCCCAGATTAACAAGTTCATCTACCTTAACAGTATCAAGAATCACAGTGTGTTTCATGGGGCCACTCTCTACTGCCTGCTTGAATTGATCTCCAGGTTCTTTTAGGAGAAAATTTTTGTTCAGTTTTTCTGGATCACACTGAGCAATGCTTCCAACACATGAATCACAGCCTTTGACACAGTTTCTACCATGTTTCCTATTCCTTAAAGGGACTGCAAAATCATCATCATGTTTCTTTCCTACATCATCAATTTCTGCAAAAAATTGCTCAGCTTTAGCCAAAAATCCCTCAGCAATTGTTATTTTCTTGCCACTAGCAGTTTGAAAACCAGTCAGATAACTTGCCTTCATTTCATTTTTTTCAATATCCACGTCTTCCTCTAAAGGCATTTCACAGAAAGAACCAAGTTTCTTTCTGCTTCTGTTCACTAACGGGATCTTATCATGGGTGGTGTCTTCTCCTTCCATATTCTTACTACATGTCTTTTGTTTATCAGAGTTCTCCAAAGCATTTATATCTCTTTCTCCACACTGTGCATTAAGCAGGTGTAGAGAAGCATCCAAAGTTGCATCAGAAATGGATATCTCGCCACCAGCTGGAGTTGGAAATATTTGTGACAAGCATTCATTTTCCTTTCTGTCATCTCTCTGATTATAAGACAGGTTTTCCATTACATCTGACATGCTTAAACCATGTTGTTCTTCTGCAGTTATAGTAGCATCTCCTAGACACATAACATCTAATGAGTCTTCTTGCAAACTGTCTTCAACGTGGCAACCTCCTTGATGCAGAAACTGTGGGGAAGTGTTAGGATGCTGGTTTTGTTTTTTACTGGATGACAGACTGCTGACAGTAGTTTTAGTACTAGTGGAATTAACATTTTCACTGTCATTCACTGATCTTTTCTTCAGATTTTCCTTATTTTCCTTACATGGTATACTAACATTTTCCTCATTTTTCTCCTGTGCGCTTTGAGAAATGGCACTGGTGTGGGAAATGGCATCAACCCTTTTGAAATCTGAAACATAAAGCTCTTTTCCTTTGTTTTCTCTTGTCAGGCATCTGCGGAAATTACAGTTAGATGGCATGTGCCGATGTGAATTGCAATATCTGGTGTTACTTTCAGAAGATTCAAACGAACAGTTATCATCATCTAAATCCCTGAAGAGCTCTGCAGATCTCCTCAAAGCCTCCTTGGAAATACTTATTTTTTTACCTCCAGCTGAAGTAAAGCCTACAAAACTGGAAACGCTGTCATGTTCAGCTACTGGCAAGCTCCCATCAGATACTCTACTTTCATTTTTGTCTAAGTTAGTAAAACAAAACTTTCTGTCGCTTTTATGGAAAGTCACTGTGCTTTCTTTTTCAGATTCCACCACTTCAGAGTCTTCATTTCTGTCTTCTTGCTTAGTGCAATACTTGTCATTATTTATTTGCTTTTCAGATTTAAAAACACCACAAAAATCAGCACCTTCCCTTGCTTCAGGAATACTACTTCCCACATTTGGTGTTCCATGTGTTTCTACAGTTGCAACCTGTTGAAAAATATGACTTTGTATCCCGTTACTTTGCTTTCTAAACTGTGTAAATTCAAACTGACTACCTGTTTCTTCCAGGATACTAGAAAGTTCAGCAACTTCAGCTTCTTGGCTTGCTGTCAAGGTTTGACTTTTTTCTCGCAAAGCTTGTGGACTCCTAGGAAAGCTTTTACATAAGCCAACTGTATGTGGAATAAACCGTGTATGCCCGGGCTCAAGAAAACTTGTCTGTGAATCTAAGGAATCAGATAAATTACCACCCAACTTGCTTTCTGAATCTGAGAAAAACATGTTTTCCTTTTTAACTTGATTTGAAAAGTTTCTGATTCTTTCCATGGAAGAGGCTTCAAAGGATTCATTTTCAATATCTTTGAACAGCATCCTGCCTTTTGCTAAACTGACTTCAGATAATTTAATCTGCTTATTGGAAGCAGTCTGGAAGCCTCCAAAGCCTGGATTCAGACTACGAGCGTTAAGATTTCCTGATGATTTCTCATTATACTTTAAATTCTCCTTTGACTTTGTACTGGAATACGTAGGTTCTACCTGTTTTTCTTCCCCAGAAATTACTTCATTTAAATTATTGTCTGGACAGACTAACAATTCTGTAGCAACCTCTACTGCTACATCATTGCAAACAGCTGCTTGAGTGCTTGCTTTGTTTTCAGCCGACTTTGGCTTTTGACTGTCAGCTACAGCTCCTGAAAAGGCAGCAGCCTCTGTTTGCTCCCCTTGTTTTAACCCAGTTCTAGCATTTTCCAAGCAGTTTATTCCCAAAGGTCCAAGTACTTCTCTACACTGATCTGCAGCAGGCCTTTCATCAGATAGTATTTTATTGCAGCAATCACTACTGACTCCATCTATACCAAAGTTGATCTGAGTCAAAGTACTACTGAAACAGCTGTTGGTCACAGACGTAGAGTCATGGTGTGTCTTGATCAACCCCTCATTATCCCCAGGAGAATTCCATGCAAGCTGTTCTTTAAGGCTCAGAGGTACAGTAACTCCAGCATTCACACAAGCACTTGAAGACTTGTCTTCCTCATCTTTCTCTAAGCAATTGCCTTTAGGGAGCAACCTGGAACGCTTCCTTGCCATTAGGTAGGCTGATGCTAGAACTTTACGTTTTATAGTTGAAATTGCTTCACTATTTAAGGCATCTGTTGCATCTTCTTTCTGTGTATTAGACACTTCTAAGCATGGTAATGATGTAGGAGGTTGATCTTCTCTTGCATTTTTCCCTAAGTCTCCCAAGTCTTGTTGCTTCAGCCTGTCGTTTGTTGGTGATGAATTATCCATGATATCAATTTCTAAAGTACAAGAGCTGAAATTGTTTTCCTTGACATTCGATTGCAAATGCTTTCTCTCAAACAGTAAGCAGTCTACAAAAGAACACATTGCAGAAAAAAAAGTGTTAATGAATTAGTTCTCATTTATGCAAACAAATGCAGATTTGGATTTGAATAAAATTTTGGCCCATAAGATCATCTCTACACGTGGTTCAAGTGGAAGTTTCTATCCCAGAAAATAATGCTATTCTGTTACTATTATTATAACAGATCAATTTGGTATCACGATCCCAGACTATGCAGTTGCAGAGGTACTTTATCACAAACGCAGGATTTTACACAATTTTATCTGAAACTTTTACAGAAAGAGTTCTTAATAAATAAGTACTGAATATTTCAGAAAGTATTAAAAGCTTAAATATACACTACCTTGTTCACCAACACCGGCCACGTGACGACCTTTAAATCCACACGAATCGGATGCTGAATGTGGTGATCCAGGAAAAACAGGCAGTTCAGAGGTTACTTCTTCCTGTATTTTTTCTTCTTGGTACAGTAAAGTATTATTTATTGTATAAACAAATCTTTTGGATCTCTTTCTCAAGCTGGATAACACATTCAGGCTTTTAAAGTCAGACTTTGCAAGAGTATTTTCACTACTTGTTAGATGTAGGTCATTGCAATTGTCTGGAGATGTAGCACTACCTACAAGTGGGTGAGACAGAACGTCAGTTACAACAGATTTAGAAGCTGCTTTCAAATGCTTGGAAAAGCTGCCATTGTAGACCAAAGAATATTTTGTGACATTAGTACTTTCAATTAAAACAGAATTACAGTCTAAGAAGCTCATTTTGGAAACCTTCTCAGCTGTACATCCTTTTAGTAACTTTGGATCTTGAACATTCAGAGACACAGATTTTACTGGAGCTATTCCCGATGTTGGGTTGTTTTCAGGTTGTTTCACTTCATAGCACTTCTCTGACAAATTGACACGTAACAGTTTTTGTGCTTTTATCACACATGAAGTATTCAGTACAGATGTTTCCACAGCATCATCCTTGGTTCTTAGTACTGACTTCTCTTCCACATTTTTCTCTCTGTGCAAGTCAGAGGGTGGAGAGCTACATACAGGCATTTCCAAGTGAGTTACATCAAGATCAGATAAGTTCAGTTGAGACCACTGGTTTGATGGAGATGGCACGTCTTCTTTCAAAGGCTTCTCATTCTCACATGACTTGTGTGTTCTACAATCTTGCACATCTTCTGCGATCTTAAGTGGCTTCAATTCCTTTCCATGTCCTATTAAACAGTCATCTTTATCATCCCATGTGTATTCATCTGTGTTTTGAAGCAAAGAATCTTTCATTTCAATAGAGTAGTTCTTTTCAGTCCAGCTAGTTGTTTTCACTTCCTGTGAAATGCCAGTTGTTCTCCTAACAGGCTGCTCAGAAGGATCTCCTCCTTTTCCTTGTGCTTTATCTGTGCTTATTTCACGTTCCTCTACTGTATCCAGAGCACGTGGCATCAGCGGAAGAGTTCCATCAGCAGGTACGTTGAATGTATCCTCAAAGCTATTCATCTCAGTAAATATGCCATCTAACATCTCTGACTCTGAATAGTTAAAAGAAGATGGGGAGAGGAAAAGAAGGAAATAAGGAAATAAGTTAGGAATAGTACTGTGTTTTTACAGGTAAATAGGGCTCTCAATTTTATGGCAATTACCTTTACTCAGGGCTGAGTTTGGAAAGATAAATCTACGTGTCTTTAAAGAAGGCTACTCCCCAACAGCAGCTGTTAGAAGAAACAGCAGGTCTAGATTTTTAACTCCGAAATTTATACCAGATGGTAGGCATCAAACATTTTAAGAAGATGCCTATTTTTTGTCTGTATCTGGCAGCTAAGGAAACGGTTATTTAAGGAGTCATTTACTAAACTATCTTTTGCTTTGATATAGGTCAGTATAGTATCTAGAAAGATTTAGAAAATATTCTCAGGGTTTTTTTTTAATTGATTAGGGACCTTTTAAGAAGTTCCTCGTGATTGCTACAAAGATCAGAAAAATAACGAGATTTTTATTGGGTCCAGAAATAGTCTGCAGTTGACAGAAAACATACGCTAAACTTTTTTTAGACAACCTTTACTGTTTGCACATATCTTCTCAAATGTATGAAACTAGACCCACCTGTCAAAATATTTCACACCCAAAAAAGATAGCTAGGTTTTATTTTATCTTTCACAATTCTTAGATGTACCACCAAAGAATATTTTTAAGGCAGCCCGATTCAGGTAAGGCGTAGACACACAATCCCACAGATACATGGCCAGTATCAATCCTACAGCACTCTTTTATACCCATGCACACAGAACATATTTCTGGTAATATTCTTCCCTTCTGCCATCATTTCTTAACAAAATCCAAAAGCTCACACTAAAGTGTACATTTTCATTTGTTTACTAACGTTATCTAGCAACACAGAATGAAAACATTTATTCCCCCTCAGTCAAGTGTTTTCTGCATTTATTTAACAACATCAGCATTTCTTTTTCCTAAAGGATTTTTCAAGTTTTGAACTACTAATAAGTGAAGTAAAAGAAGAAAGGATACAGCAAGATTAAAAAAAAACACAAAAAGCCCACTACAGAAAAATGAGTACTGGGGAGAAACTTCATGAGAAAAGCCTAAGCCTTGCAATAGCCAGAAGTAGTAGTCTTGCTCCCCCTTGAGCCTGCAACATTCGTTTCTCAGCTCTCCCATAGCGTCTCATGCCTTCAGTTACACCAGTACTGATATGGGTGCCATCCAGCAGCACGGTGATTTAATTCCTTGACTCGATAGAAACCGATTCCCTTTTTTAAGGCCAGATTAGCTTTACAAAGTTGAATCAATTCAGCAAGTGGGAGTACACAGCTGGCAAAGAGACAATAAATCAGCTTAGAGTAGCCTTACCCTCAGTCTTGATTCACGGTATACTCGGTACTAAAGCATCAATACATACCAAAATCTTTGATGTCATCTTCAGCATTTAGCTTTACTGTCTCTGGTACGGACAGCATACTTGTCTCATGTGACCCAGGACATTTATTGTGGTTGGAAAAAAGGGTGTGCAAATTCTGTAAGCCAAAGACATAAGCTGTGATATCACATACCAGCAAGTGTCACTTCAACAGACACACACAACTCGAAACATTTAGTGCAGTGTCTGAATAATTCTGCATCTCAAAGTGAGAGGTAATGTTTTCACAGGTATGCTTGAAAAGAAATAAGCTTATCATTCCCACTTTCAATGTAAAACAGGTTCCATTCTACAATCAATTTAAGGGCAGCAAATGGGCTCAGCAAACCTCTCAAAGGAACACAGCAGACAGGAGGAAGGGGAAAGATACTTTGCTTGTTTTCACTTGTAGTGCTTTGTTAACTGTGAAGTTTCGGGTAGTTAAGAATCAAATGTAAATATGTAACCGAATGCTACTGGCACCATCCCTAGTTTTCAGTCTGAATCACCATTCAGCTTTCATACATGCAGAGTAAAACTACAACTTTGCAGGAACTCTCCCTGTATTAACAATATCAAAAGATTGAAATTAATACTCAATTTCAACTCTTGGTATAGTGGTTGAGCACAAGAAATTACTGGATAACATAAGGCAAAGAGTAACTCCCAAAACTCTGACAGAAGAGGAAGAAAAACAAACCAACCAACCAACCCTCAGAGAAATAGCACGTTGCAGTTCCTAGGTTTCATTTCCCTGTGAATGACTCTCACTGCTGCTGAATCCAAGTGATTTTGCCTTTTTTGAAAAAACAACATAGCAAAAATATTCCTGAAAGGGGGTTATTTGTAAAACCACAGTCTACAGCCAAGTTTTGCAAGTTTAGTTTTGTAAGCAGTACCTTTTAAAAATATCTAGATAGGAGGGCCTAGAATGAAAATGACAGTTTTTTTATTCTCAGCTCAAGGATTGTAGACAGGTAACTAAATTGCTTAACTGAAATTAGAGAACAGTATAGCTCTTAAAATTACTTACTCTCTCAGCCCTTTCATCCTGCTGCTTTGCTCCAGAAACAGAATCATTCTCTCTAGCTTTAGAAGAAAGAAGACAAGTCAATTCATTTGCTCCTAAGCAATTTGCTGAGTGTGTTGTGTTTTCAGATGGTTTCTTTTGGACTATTTTAAACGCAACTGAAAACTACAAACAAAAAACCTACTAAAAAACAAATCAAAAGTTCTAACTAAAAAGTCCTACAGGTGAGGCTAAGGGACAGTGTACAAAAGCAGTTTCATAAGTGCACAGAACACCCCAAATCATAGATTGTTGTTGCTCTTATCTAGGTAGACAGGTTACCACCCCAAGACCACCATCACTGTCAGTTCCCTTTCCGGAAGTTATTCATTGCACTACTCTAATTTTTTTCTGTCACGGGATCTAGATGAGACTTTTGAGCCTCTGTCAGGGTTTTTTGTTTTCCATTTCCTCCCACAGAGCAGCAATATCTTTTTACTTACATTACAAAAGGAGAAAGTGAGGCCTATATAGTCAAATAACAAGTTTCACAGACATGGCATCTAGGTTCCACATTGCAGACAAATGACCCACTCTTTCCTTCTACAGGTGCCAGGTGGCAGAGAGTGGGCGTAACTACTATAAATTACTAGGCTCATCCAGGAAGTGGAAGAATGAGGAGAGCTCAAACCACAATTCATCTCCCAGCAGAATGTCGTTAGACCCTGCTTTTCAGGTGACATCATTCTGAACCAGTGAACATCCAAACTGGCACAACTCAGTAGCCTTGTGAATAGTACCGCTCTCTCCCTGCCAAAAGAGGAACTGTGGAGCATCTCAAGTTGGAAAAGACCCTTAAGGATCATCAAGTCCTACCCTCTGCTTCTTGCGTAACTACCTAAAACTAAACCATATGACTGAAAAGCATCATCCTTGAAATCTTGACAGGCTTGGTGCTGTGACCATTCTTGCATGAGGAGATTCCCAGTCCTTGTATGCATTCTTCATATGCTTTCCATGCTTGCATGTTCCACATGCTTTATACAGTGATAGTTTAACAACATTAAAAAGGGTGACATCAGGAGGTAAGCTGACATCCAGGTCTTCCCATTTTCTCAAGAGTCTTCTTCAACAAATCATAAAGTCAAATTTCACTTTGCTTATTATACAAAGTGCCACTTAAGAGTAACACCATGGGTCAGGGCCTGATGTTTAAAACAGTTCTTACCCACTCAGTCTCACCCTCAGTGATGCTGGCTCAGCTGTCTGTGCAGCTGTGCAGTAAATAAGGTCCAGGAATTGCCCTGTCCAAACAGCCCAGGAAATACAGTCTTCAGTTAGATCTGTACCTCTGTCTGTCTCTCTGCGTCAGTATGGTGGTAGGCACAGTGATGGGGCTTAATTATGCTGAAGCCAGCAACGCTGCTGGATTTATTCTATAGGCTACCAACTTGGGTTTCATAAATATACTCATATGATTTAACCTCGTAGTATCTAGTTTTCGTGATAATGCAAGTCATTATCTTTCTATGCATTGCTATGTTACTTCCAAATTTATATTCCCTATTCCCTTATACAAAGGAAGAAAACTTTTGAAAAACAATGCCACATTCAATTTCATTTCTTCCTTTTATGGCTGCATTATTTAAAGTCTCCCACAAAGCATTAGTGTAAGAGTTTTGTCCTTATAATAAAAAAACGACACTAAGTGAACAATCAGTGTCAAACTCAGAAGCTTGTAACCCTTAGTTACTGTTCATTTGTAGGGATACCTATTATCACTGTTGCACCAAGTGTAGGAGGCGTGGCTAAAGAACTTGACCAGGACATATCTGAATCCATTTCTGCTCCCAGACTTTCAGAAATACGTTTTGGAGTTCTGACCTGAAAAAAAAATATTTAACAATTATTATTTCTGTGCGGAATTCTAAAGGTACTACTCAAAACCATGAAATTAAAATTCAGGAGTACGATATCTACCTCCAAAAGTTTTGGTGTGCAAAACAAGCTTCCATACGGTCCTAAAAAACATGACATAATAAGTAATACCCGGAACACAGGATTTACATCTACAGATAGGTTTAAAACCAAAAAGGCAAAATACAAACCAGGAACATTACTTCTCTGAGGCGTTCTGTAAATATTCCTTAAAACAGTTGGACTGCAAAACAAAAGGAAATTGAAAAACATCAATTTCACCTCTCGATTTCTGGAAGTACTTCAGACACTACATATATGACTAACTCCATTATTTTCTTTCACTGCAACCTCAGTGATTTCCATGACTCAATAAAATGCAGATTTTTCCTGACCATCAGTCAGTATTTTACAGTTTGTAATAAACTTACGGTGAGGTTTAAAGTGCCTCTTCTGTGAAACATGTTAATTTTCAGCGATGATCTGTCTGACAAATAGTATAACAGATTTCAATACAACCACTTATTTCTTAATATGCTGTATGAAACTATGGAAATTGGCTTAACTGATCTCAATTAAATGAATCAGTTTAACCGTTCTTACAATCAACATGAGTGCTCTGAGCAGATTTACCTGAAATGTATACACGTCAATGTAAAAAGCAAGACTATTAATAAGAAATTAGCTTTACAAATTACTACTGGAGAAGCACATGATACATCACTACCACTCTTTCTTGCACTGAGTGCTGAGAATTTGGGAAGATGAAATAATGTCAACAAATGCCATATATGCCAGCTTGAAGGAGCAGAAAAATAAAAAGGAAGAACACCTGTAAGCAAGGGAATTTTCAAAATTAGCCTCTGTTCTACTTTCAGTTTGATTCGCAACCTACAAGTCTCAGAAACACACCAGAGAAGATTATTCACTGCTCTGTGAAAAAGTCAGTCAAATATGGTGATTTTAATGTTGCTTTTTGAGTAAAATCAAGATTACCTTATATTTATGTTGACATATTTAACATACCTAGCAGCAAGACAGTTGTGGCAGGTACCAGGAGGAGAAGCAAACACTTCAGTTTCTTGACCTGCTTTTCTTCTTGTGATACTTGGGCTTATCAAATTGTCTCTGTCTGTAACATAGAATATAATAAATCAACACAACTCTGGAAAACTACCAGTAATGGCTTCAATTTTGAAATGTAAATGCAAGCTTTAAAAACCCCTTACTCAACATCTGATTTTAACTCAAAAATAAACCCCAAAAACCCAACGCCACTTTCTCCTCTACTGTTTTGAACAGGTTCACATTCTGTATTCAAAGAATGCCAAACACATTTCAAATGCACAGCAAAAAATATACTCGTAAGGCCACTTTATTCACTCGATACAAATGAGTTTCAGTGTGTACCCTTGATACTACCCAAGTCCCATCTTCCATCTCAGTTTTAACGTACTGTACTGTGCCTTTCTTGTCATTGCAGAAATTATCCTTAGAGGAAACTCCATACATGCCAACATGCATTTGTACCAACTTTCCCTCAAATTTACATAAGACATATCCTTCATGATTTGAATAAGCAGTAAAAAGCAGAAAATTGTCACTGGTAGCAGGAGCAATTTATATGCTATGCATCTCCAGGTAAAAAAAGTGTGCCCACCAAAGCAGCAGAATCCTCTGAGCAGTGAGCCCCTCACATGAATGAGCAACTCCTCAAAAGAATCCCTACTCAGAAATTTCCAAACAGATTCCATATCAGAAGTTACACATAGATATCTCCATTTCTCTCTGCTTCTGAGTCCATACAGAATCACTTAGGCTGGAAAAGATCAACTGATTTTAAGTCCAATCGTGAACCCAGCACTTCCACATCCAACACTAAACCATGTCCCTAAGCATCACATCTACTCATGTCTTGTGGATCACCTCCACGGATGGTGACTCTACCACATCCCCAGGCAGCCTGTTCCAAGGCTCGACAAACATTGTGGTGAAGATTTTTTTCCTAATATCCAATGTAAACCTCTCCTGGCACAACTTGAGGCCACTTCTTATCCTGTCGCTTGTTACTGGGGAGAAGAGACCAACACTCATCTAGTTACAGCCTCCTTTTAGGTAGTTACAGAGAGCAATAAGGTCTCCTCTGAGCCTTCTCCAGACTAAACAACCCCAGTTCCCTCAGCCGTCCCTCATCAGACTTGTGCTCCAGACCCTTCAAGAGCTTTGTTGCCCTTCTTTGGACACCCTGATGTCCCCATATGCACAGAACAGCTGCATCTCAGTACCATATCAAGGTGAAATCCATCCACACTTGTGTTTTAACAGGAATTAAACCTAAGTACATCTGCCAGATGGCTCTAGCAACAACAGAAAAACAAACTAGGAGAAGATATCAGGCTAGCCACACAAACTTTGGTAACAGTCATCTTGCCTTCCTTAGGGAACGTATAGACACATCCGCATGCACACAGAGAAAAAGTAATCATTTTGAAACAGAAATAATAAGGTTCTTTTGTTTAGATGAACCTGCTTCTGCAGGAGGGTTGGACAGGATCTCTAAAGGTCCCTTCCAACCCTACCATTCTATGATTCCATTAAATGCTGCCAAGAGTTCACTAAGGACTTAACATTGTAAAAGTTCAAATAGCTAAATTTAGAAGAAACGTGTTCTCAGCTGAGAATAAGTTGAGAAGTTCAGCAGCAAATGTCCTTGTTTCCAAATTGAAATATGTTACTTCTTTCCATGACTTACAGTTTTAGTAACTCAAAGGGCTTAGTGATTCTAAATCTTTCTACGAAAGGAATGCCCTAGAGACTGCCTCGTACTTCAGCATGATAAGCACCCTTCATTCTCTTGAAAAGAATGTCAGAGACTTTACATAAACCAAAAATCAGACTACCAAAGAAAATTCACTCTAGTTCTCAGTTGACAAGTTACACCGATAAGCTCATATCTCATTAACAGCATTTAGAGTATTAGGACCACTGCAACATCTTCCCTATAGGGAACTCTGCATATATATATATATATCTATCTACATACACACACATCAGTTTATTGCAAGGATGAATTTATTAGTAAAATCAGTTCTGTATTTTTATGGATGGTCTTCAAAGCCTACCAAGACAAGGTTTCTTAGTCATAACGTTTCTGCAGTAGCATTATTTATTACACTAATAACCATCAGCTACAGCAACATAAAGTTAAAAAAAAAAGAAGAAATCTCTTGCTTCTGGAGGGCACAGGCAGCCTTTAAGTACCACTTCAAAAAGAAACAAAGAGTAATTACTTACTTGCTCCTATTTTTTTCTGTTCCGGTTCTTTTCCAGGAGAAGAATAAAGTGGCAATGTTACATTTTGTTCTTTAAAAATCAGCGGAGTTGACGCCAGCTGACTGCATGTAGGAGCTTTTGACCTTGGAGTTTTAAAAGTTGTTTGATCAAGCCAGCCACAGGGACCGTCATGTTCTCCTAACCACTTAGGCTCATATGGGGGTGCTTCTGCACTGAGTTCTTCAAACCAGTTGAGACTGATAGGCCCTAAGTCTACGAAGAAAAACATAGGGAAGAAAGGGATTGTCCATGCAGGATGAGAAAGTACCTTAGCCATTTAAACACTAGCAGAAAAACACATTGTTCCTTCCCTTGTCATACTGATGTTCCTTTTGTCTCTTGACAGCTTTGAACGCTGGTACCCACAAAACACAGAAGAATATCTGCCCAAGTTCTTAGACCAGTTTGAGAATATCCAGTTTGTTTAAAAATAAAAGCACAGCTCTGCCTTTTACTTTATCTCTTATTGTACTCAGTAAATGAGTGGCAAGCTAAATGGGTTCCTTTTAACATTAAGCCATACTGCTACAGGTGCACTCAGCAAAAGTCTAAACCTGGCCTGCACGTGGGTGCATAAGGAGGCCACAGCTAAAAAAACAAGTACAAAAAAAGGGAAGTGAGCACGTATCCTAAAAAAAAGCTACAAACTTAAAGAAACAGTAAAAAAAAGAAGAAATTAGGAACTACAGATTTGAGGCAAGAAGAATAGTCAACAGGTTGCATAATGCTTTTCTATGGAACACACAGCAGATCTGTATAAAATATTGATGTCCAGAAAGCAACTCTAACCCAAATGATTTACTGCAGAGAAGCTGTACCTGATTCACTGCAACGTGCCTTAAATAGTTCAAAGAAAGTTGTTCTTTCCACAGGTTTGTAGGCCATTTTCTTACCCATATCATTACCGGAACACTTGTTGAAAAACCTGAGGAGAAATAAAAAAGTGCTTTCATACAGAGCTACTCTAACGTCAGGGTGCTGCGAGTCTTAAGCCTGCTTTCATGCATTTCTTGGTTAGGGGTGTCACATCCCAAAGTGTTTAGCTTTAGGATTGTGATGCACGCGCTCAAACAGTGAAACAATGAACACGGTACGAAAACAAACAGCCAAGAGCAGCACAAGGAATTACACCAGGGCTGATCAAAATACACGAGGAGAAAAGTCAAGATGGAACAGGCAGAACACTTTTCGAAGGCATTCTGAACGCAAAACCCACGCTCATCACTACACGCTGAGGTGCAACATCCACTATCGACTGTTGACCTCTCAGAGCCCTTTCACAACGTTTGTGCCAACAACTTCTCCCAAAGTTTCTTCCCAGGGAAGCAGGACCTTGTCAGCTCTGTCACTGCGCTAAGAAGCAGGTGTCAGCCCGTGGACGCTTTAACCCTTTACGACACGATGCCGCCGGTGCCGAAACGCGGGGAGAGGACGGACGTTTAACAACACAGCGCAAAGGGTTCCCTGGTAAGAGTCAGCAAAGCTTGAGCCGCCTCGCCTCGCTAAGCCGACTATGAAACGCGGTGCGAGCTAACCCGCACGGCCTCCCGCCGCACCAACAGCCCCCGGGAGCGCTCTCGGCAGCCGCCGCCGGCTTCACGCACCCGGCGGAAGACGAGCGCGAACCACCGCCCCCCCCTCCCCCCCCCCAAACGGCGCCGAGGGGGCGCCCCCCGGCGGCTTTATAACGCCCCAGGGCGGCGGAGCAGGGACGTTGCCGGGGCAGGGCGGCAGCACGGGCGTTTACCTCCCGCCGGCCCCCGGGGCGGCGCGGCGCGGCGGCCGCAGCATCGCCTGACGCGGGGCGNGGCGCCGCGCTCCGCCCTCCCGCCCGTCCTTCCGCAGGGCGGGCAGCGCGGGGACGTGAGGGGCGGGATAGCCGCCCGCGCTGCCGCGGCAGTGCCGGCTGATTCCTCACCACGCAAAGAGGGAGCGTCCCAGGGCAAACGACAGCCAGTTGCCTGTATCCACACGTCCCTATATATATACGTGACACAGTATCTCACCCGCAGCTGACGTATTGCAGCCTGCTGCTCGATGGCAGCTAACGCCCAGGAAAAGGCTCCAGAAGTCTTACCGTGAGCAGCGGTAGTGTGATGGAGAGCCGCTGCCTGTGGAGGTCTCGGTCTCATCTTTTAGTTAGGTTAGGTCTTGGCACGTGGAAGTGTTACACTTGCTGCAATCAAGAGAATTATTATCACCGTCCACATATGTGTCCGTTCATGTTTTTTGGTAAATCTCTAGCCTCAGCATTAACTCCATAAAATAACTTCAAGTTACGTGGAAAATTCTAATGACGAACAATTCTGAGTTAGCCATCTTTCATCTGCTCTTGTGTTACAATGGAGTGGTTTTTTCCTACCTCTCCATACCAGTCCTTTTACACGGTTTTATCATACCACCTACTTACTCATCTGTCACCTCCTTCAGTGTCTCTTCATACAATCCTGTTTCCATGTACTGCCTCCTTCCAACAAGCTTCTTTCACTTGTGATCCTGCAGTGCTCTGGAAAGCTGCAGTGACTGGTTCTGCCCAAAGCATTTTAGAGAAAGCCATACCATTGTTTTGAGTTTCCCATTCAATGTCCAACCCCCTCCCAACACACTCTAACAACTTACTCTTTTTGCAGCCATTCTGCAGTTGTGTCATCTCAATACCTTGTCTGCTTTAGGCTGATACAGATGGTGCTTTGAAAACCCAAGCATGATGTAGAGGCTTGAGACATATTGCTTTTAACTATGATGTGTGTTTCCTGAACCTTAACCTCTTTTTGTTACACCAAAATGTTGTTTCTTGCTGTGGTAGTTTGACCCTGGCTAGATGCCAGGCACTCAACACGCCACTTGATCACCCACCTCCTCAGCAAGCCAGAGAAGGGGAGAAAATAAGACAAATGTCTCGTGGGTTAAGATAAAAGCAGTTTAATATAAAGATAGCAAAGCTGCGTGCGCGCAAGAAGCAAAGCGAAGCAGATAAAGTTGTTACTCTCTACTNGATCGTGCCCACCCACCGCTGTTGGTGAAGGTGGGGGAAGGAATGCTGGAGGGGCAGCCTTGATGTTATGCAAGTGGTAGTCATAATATTGATATCAACAACAAGCACAGCACTGCAAGAGCTACTGTGGAAAATCACTACCATCCCAGACCCACTACACTTGCTGACTTATTTCGGACACTCAAAAGGATCTTTCTCAAACATGCTGTGAATGTTTAAAGACATTGTTCCTACCAGCTCTTCTCTAGCATCTATCTTGTTGGCTCACTAAATTGTACAATGCAACCTTTTATAAAGGTGGTGAAGAGTCATGCAAAGATACTATTTCTCACCACAGCAGGTCCAGGGATTTGGAGATTCCGCAGTCTCTAAAGATTCACGTGCACATTTTGGATGATTTCATTATATGTTTTTTTTTTTAACTATATTACCTTAGAACTAAACCAAAGCGATGCAATTATAGAAGAATAACTATTAATCTAATATGTAAGCGCTTGTATTGCTAAACTTTATTTCATTATATAGGTATTAAGCCACTTTTTCGGTTTTGTACAAACTGAAGTATATTCCATCTTTTCCTAAACCAAACCAGTTGATAGGAAAGCTGTGTGTAGACAATCCCCAAGTAATCGTGCAAAGAGGGTGCTCACAGAATGATTTCATTGGAAAGGACCTTAACAACACTCGAGTTCCAACTCCCCTGCAGAGGGCAGGGTTAAAGACAATCTTTCCAGAGATGTATTTGCCTGCATTCTTCACTCTGTAGTGTGTGAGGTACCCAGTTTATCTGGGCTTTGTTAGTTTCCCAGCCCCCCTTTTCTTTCTTTTAAGACCATAAACAGGAGTTGTGAGCAAGTAGGCTTCCCCTCACTATGAAAACGGTGGTTATCCCAGCTATGGCTGAGTTATCGCTATTCATCTTTATGAGGTCTTGCTCACGCGGCTCTGTCAAAATCTTTACCGATTTACACCTACGTAAAACCCCCGAGACTTTACTGAGCCCTGGATTTGCTACTGCAGCTTCTAACCCTGTAGGGCATCTCCTAGCTGAAGCTGCAGAGGAAGATCTCTGTGTGCAGAGTGAGTCTGCATGCATGCAGCTGCGGGCTGGCCACAGAGACCTCGGTGAAGTGAGGATGGGAAAAGCTCTACCTGATGGCTGGCACAAGAGCTTTGAGCTTGGCTGTCCGGACTCCCCACGCTGCGTGCTTGCACGCATACCGACTCTTGTTGTGCCTGTGCCACCAGGAAAAGGCAGTCAATCAGCTGCAGCCCTCCCCTCCGGCTCCCCCCCTCCCCACAGCCCGGGGCTGAGGGCCAATTTCCCCATCAATTAGCATCAATTAGCAGCAGCTCTCCAGATAAGATAAAGGCCGGGCAAAGAAAGCAGAGCCGAAGTTTCGGTTAGCTGTGATCATGGAGGGCTTCGTCTACCACCCCTTCAGCACGTACCACAGCTTCAGAGGCAACCTCACGCCGAGCCGCAGCGGGGATTCGGCGGTGAAGCAGCCCAGCTGGAAGCAGGGCAAGAGCGGTGGCATCAGCCCCCTCCTCGGGGGGCCCTTCAGCCCCGTGCCCTCCGACTACCTGGACCGGTACCGCCGGGCGCAGCTGCAGGCGCTGCTGTCGCAGGTGAGCCCGGCGCTGGCGCCGCGGCTGCGCTGGGCAGGCACCCGGGACGTGGGCGTGCAGGTGAGCCTGCGGGCCGAGGCGGCCGTGCAGTGCTCGCTGGGGCCGCGGACGCTGCCCGTCGGCCACCCCTTCAGCCCCGCCGCCTTCCGCGGCCCCGGGCACCCGGCTCTCTACTCGCCCGTGCTCGACCGCCGCCTCTTCACGCTGCCTGAGGCCACTGGACCCCAGGAGAAAGAGGAGGTGTCCCAAACGACGCCCGAGGAACAGCAGGCGGAGGCTGGCGGCAGCGAGAGTGAAGAGGCAGCTGAGACATCCCAGGAGGAGCCCGGGGGTCCCAGACGCCGAAACGCCTTCCAGGTGCGCAGCTTGGGGCGCCGGGCTGGGCAGCTCTGGGCAAGGCGAGTGGGGGGCTGAACCGCGAAGGAGGCTGGTGAGAGAGCTGCTCTCGAGCCGCAAGAGCCACACTGGCCCCTACTCTGGCTCCTCTCTCGCTGCCCCTGGCCCCGGGCTGGTGGTCTTCCTCCCCGCCTGTGAAAAGAGGCGGTGCAATTGAGGGAGCTGGGCTGGGTGTACTTGTGCTCAGCGAACTTTCTCTCTGCAGTTCTTGGAGCAGAAGTATGGCTATTTCCACTGTAAAGACTGCAAGACCAGATGGGAGAGTGCTTATGTATGGTGTATTTCTGGAACTAACAAGGTAAAGTCACTCCTCACCCCCAAGACTTTTAAGTACCAAATCTGTGACAAAGAGGATGTACCTGTACTGAACACTAAGTCTCTATAATAACTGAGAACTTTTTTTTTTTTCAGGTGTACTTCAAGCAGCTGTGTCGGAAATGCCAGAAGGGCTTCAATCCCTATCGAGTAGAAGCAATCCAGTGTCAGGTAAGTTATGGATATCTGCATCCTGGTGAGACTGCTAGAATTTGTCATACTCTAATAGCATACAGTTGCTGAGATTTGATGCTGACTTTATCTGGAAGAGAACTTGCTTTCATCAAAGTACAAGGAAGTGTTACTTGAAGAGTGTTATAGGAGAGGACTCCCTTCTCCTTCCTGCAGATGGCTTACATGAACTGTTTTCTGTTCATGCGGTGTTATGCCTAGCTACACGTAGGGTAGAGGTTTGTGCTTCTAGGTGAGAAGGCTTTTATAGCTTACCTCCACAAGGTGTTTTACTACTACAAAGGTTGGACTCGATCTTAAAAGGTCTCTTCCAGCTGAAATGATTCTATGATTCTACAAGAATTCTTTTCAGCGCATCAGCCCAAATGTGTTGCTGTGATTAAGGAGAATTAAATGTCAGTCTGGTAACACAAAGTGAGCATCTTTGATTTACTACTAACGAAATGTCCTTTTTTAAAGATCTGTTCGAAGACTCGTTGTTCCTGCCCTCAGAAGAAACGACACATTGACCTCAAACGACCTCATCGTCAAGAACTCTGTGGTCGCTGCAAAGGCAAGAGGCTGTCCTGCGATAACACTTACAGCTTCAAATACATTGTCTGATCCATGTGCCCTCTTCTGCTTTGTGTTTTGCACTTTGTCAGTCTCTTTCAGTGTTTTGACTTTAGGCTTTTGACCTGGCATTGGATAATGGACAAAGACTTTTGTATTATTTATAAAACAACTTTATTGTACATATACCACGAATAAAGTTCAAAAAAGTTTGTGCTAGTTTGTTACCCCTTAGTTTCATCTTGCAGGGATGAAAAGGAGCATATCTGGAAAGAAAGGGAACCTATTTGGTTTCCTGAAGAAAACGGGTTTTGTTTCTAGTCTGCCTTTAGGGAATGGTAAAAGGGTGATAGCAAGTTTTTCCTTCAGTCACTCAAAGTTGAACAAGTATGGAAGATTAAAATGGTCTGGAGAGTAAAGTCTGGAGTAAATGCATCTGCAAGTGTTTCTTCCCCCTCCCTGTCAAATACATTACCAGTACAGCAGTTGGATAATCAAAGACTATAAGGCAGAAGCCTGTGTCCTGTAAGATATGAAGGAAAAAAGTGTGCTTCATGCCTTCTAAGTGAGGAGAGGAAAAGAGCCTTTTCAGCTGGGGTATCAGTGAGGAAGTGTAACAAATTCTCTAGACTTAAGGTTTTTCTAAATAGAGACAGAACAACTTGCTGTGCCTCTGTTTCTGATTCTAGTACATACTAGTGCTTCAGAAGCTTTCCAGCCATGAAAAGGGCAAGTGGCTTAAATATAATTGAAGGGAGTAACTAATTGCTTTCTATAGAGACAAAACGGAGTCAGGGGTCCTTGAATTACAGTCCCAGTGTTGTAGAAGCACAATGGGGTGTTACTCTAGTTCCTGTTGTCCTAGGACTTCTGTGAGGCTTTGTTGGGAATAAATTAGTTTCTACTCAGCCTGAAGTTTCGAAATGATATGAAGAAAGCTAAATGGTTGCATCATAGGTTTTGTATTATCAGTAAATAATTACACAATACTTCAGAATGGAAGGAACTTTGAGGTCTTCATACCTGATTGAAAACCAATTAAATAGAATTGCTCAAGGTAGTGGTTAATGGATTGTATTCCACCTGCAGCATAGAGGCAAGTGCTGTACAGCAGGTGGTCTGTCCTGGGACCTGGCCTCAACACCTTTACCAGAGACCTGGAAGAGGTAGCAGAGCATACTTGTCAAATCCCTAGATGGCACCAAACTGAGGGAAACAACCAGTATAGCTGAGGGCCCTACTGCCATTTGGAGAGATCTCATCTAACTGTAAGGATGAGCTAATAGGAGGCTTATGATACTCAGCTGGGATGAGGAAATTCTGACCCTGGTTGGGGAAAACCCTTCACAGTGACACAGATGAGGGACTCTATATGAGAAACAAGTTGATCAACTGTAAGTTTTGTGGACGCCACTAAGCTAGCCACAGGGCTGGAGCACTTGCTCTGTGAGGAGACATTGAAAGAACTGGACTTAGTCTGAAGAAATGATGACTTCAGAGAGACCTAACAGTTACCTGCCAGGCTATGGGTGTTCAAGAAAAATGGAGGCAGGCCCTTCAGTGTGGCTCATATAGTGGGCTGAGACAACACGTATAAAATGAAACAAGATAGGTTCAGACTCGATAAAAGGAAAATCTTTTCCACTGTAAGAACAGTCAAGTGCAACAGTCCAGAGAGGCTGTATACTCTCCACCCTTGAACATTTTCAAGGCCTAGCTGGATAAAGGCCTGAGTAACCCAATCTGATCTCATGGCTGATGCTGCTTCAAAGTGGAGATTGGACTAGATTACCTCCTCAGGTCTACTCCTCTGATCTGTAAAATATCCATGATATTTTTTTTTGCCAAGTGACAGAGCAGATCTCAGCTTTCACCAGCCCCTACAATTTTTGCAGACCACCTCAATCACAACTCCGTAGTTCGAAAGTGAAACACACCACTGAAATGTGAAGGCTTCTCTAAGAATTGTGCATTATTTTACTTTGAAAAACAGCTGTGTAATTTGCCTTGCATCTGTTTTGTCTTGCAACCGCAACTGTGCTACAGAGCTCTGCAGACTGCAAAGTCAGAAAATCTGTAAAAGAAGTTAATTCCACCCCATGTATGCATCGATGCAGATATTTTTCAAGATCCACATAAAATTGTGCAATTATTTTGAAAATGAAAAAAATGAGTCAAGGCAAGAGGGCTTTACTTTCTCTCTTGAGTCGAGGCTGATATGGCAGGCTGGACAGCTTTTCTTTTGCCTTTAGCATGAGAAGAAAACCTCACCAAAACCCAGTGCTGGGACAAATAGGGCCATTCTTGATGTTTTTAACAGAAACAAACTTTCACCTCAGTTTTTTATTGTTTTTTTCAGTTACAGAACTGCTTTAGTCAACTTACTTACTCATCCTAGTTGAGTTGTAACTACAGACTGACAAAAAAAAAAGTCCTTACATTTCTCACTGGTTTCTTTCAGTGTTTCACCATAAAAGATGGAAACAAGTGTCTTTTGTGGGCTGCTTATCATGGATACCATCCGCAACAACATAGATTCAGACAAGAACACAATCTGTTGTGATTATATATGACTTTTATATTTAGTTAAATGGATGAACTTATCCAAGTATCAACCAAAGTTACTTCACAAAAACAGTAAGTGTATTTACAGAGTGAATAAGTTACATAGTTGTCAGAATAAAAGTGTCTCAGGTGTGCAACAGATTTACATGCATACATTTAACACTGGACAGCAGTTAAATGTAAGAAAAAAAACCCCATACAGGTATGACTTTTATATATATACATTACAAATAAAATAAGACATCTCTTTAAAGAAACTTAATATGAGAACTCGCATCTCACGTTAATATTTTTACTTTTTATACTAAAAATCTGTATTAAATAAAAATATGCATGCATAACAGTTCAAAAGATTTGACTCTGTGATGGGACTTTCTCCTACAAAATGGCAAGTTAAATTAGATCAACCATCCTTTAATAGTATAAATATATTCATAAAAGCAACCCTCTAGTAAAAAGCAGCCAAGGTCCTTTAAAAAAACAGAAAAAAAGAAAGTCTACCAAGACCATTTACGATGCTTGGGGGGCCTAAGAACAGACCTCTGCAATATGATCCAGTACCTTCAGAGACAGTAGCCTAGTAACATTAGGAAATGTACTTCATAGCAGCTCGTTGTTTTGAGATACAGTAATCATATTCAAATTACAGTGTACATTAAACTGTAGTCCATTTACAATTTGTTTCATATACACAGGCTCTCAGCTTTTGACCAACAAGTTTGCGAGAATCTGTGGCCAGCTTCATTCTGCCCATCTTTCACTCAACCAAATAAGAGAAAAAAGGAAATAAATGTACAAGTTGTTTTGTTTTTTGTTTAACAAAAAAATATTATTTTGTGAAGGAAACATTGCACTTTTGCCAACTTAAAATTAATTTGCTATAGAGGAAGTATTGTTCAGTGTAGTAGGCTTTGGTATGCAATGGAAGTCACTTCTTCAGTAGTAGTGAGTTGCAGTTGCTCAGTGAAATGCTAACTGATTTTTGTGCAACAGAGAACAAAGGATGTTGTCCCAGATGCTCTATGCTACCTTTGTCCTTACAGTATTGCTACACATTTGAAGTTCAGCCCATATCTTTTTAGAAGAAATCCTAAATGTAACAAGAGCGAGTACAGTTTGACCAAACCTTTGTAAGGCTGAGAAGACATTGAGCCACCTCACTCCAACAGGGCAGCACTCCCAGCTTGAATGAGGACACAAGAGTCCTGTCAGAGACTTGTGCCGGAAATGCTGGAGTCTGGAAGAAAAGTATTGATGACCCGGTAGCTCTGAGCTCTGCGAATCATGTCGCGGATCTCTATGTTCAGTTCCATTAATTTGGTACAGATTTCAGTCAGGCTCTGGTTGGAGCCCACCAGTGCATAGGTGCCCGTCTGACCCAAGGTTTGGTGCCGGAAGTAAATGTTCAGTAGTGTCTGGACTTCATCGTCAGAGCTACTTCCAAAGATATCATTGGGCCACAAAATCCTGCAATTGAACAGGAAAAGAATGTGCGTATCATTAAGGGTTTATTAGCGCGGATGGAACCTAGGGGATAGAGGTCTCTAAAGGAAGAACTGACTCGCACATGCTTGTAAGCCAGAAGCAACTCATTGGTTTATGCTACTCGATACTCAGGCTCTGGTATCAGGCACTGAAATCACCGGAAAGCGCAATTCTTACTATCTAAGAAAAAAACCCTTGCAAACCCCCATTCAAATAAGTGAAAGTGAAACTGGGCTGAATGTTAGCTGATGCCATTGACATACACCTGTAAGGAATTTGCTCTATGTAAAGATTCCTAAGAGCCTTACAGAAGTACTTTCAGTCTATGCAGTGTAATTAAACATCTTAACTGTGGCAAGCACACATGTTTGTAGAACTGATTTGGTATTGTTACTTGTGGCATACCCTTGCAAAAGTCAATAACATCAGTGCCCCCATGCACCTTGTTGAAACTCATCTAATTACACTGACTTGGCACATTGCATTTCGTGTCAAGTTAGGAAGCTAATAAATAAATGCATATTTTTCTAATAACATGAAAGCCTAATACGAGCCGTGTGGCAAAACTTGCCTGCATTCTCTTATTTGTCGGACGGCTTTAACGAGTTCATTGTTTTTCAAACACTCCAGCATGGACTGGATAGCTGCTTCCGTGGAATTGAACGTGGGCTCAGATTCTGTCGTCAGAGGCTCAGCTGCAATGGCAGCAGTAGCATCCTTCAGATTTTTCTTCAGCTCACTCAGTTCTCTCGACATATTTAACAGCTGTTCCAAGGAGAAAGATGAGATGGGTATTTTCATTCTCCGTAGGCACGAAAGTGAGTAGGTATTTCAAGCCTGTTCTTACTATACAATGGATGTACACACTATGGAAAAGACCCATTTTAACACAAGGACGTGACCTCTGTGCTCTGTACCATATAGGGAAAACACAAACCACAGATTTTTAAGCTTTGTTCTTCCTTTAACCCTATGCTGTATTTTTGGCTTGCTAAAATGCAAGAAAACATACCTAAACAATCTCATATTTCACCAGAAACAAATTCTAGCTTGTTACCAATGACTGAAATGACTTTTGAAGACTGAATGTATAAAAGATCTCAGTGTCTGAAACGGCACTTATACAGCACCTCAACGGTATTTTAATGTGGATGCTGGAGTATTGATGAGTTTTGTCTGCAGACTTACATTCAGGGTGAGGTAACGTAAGCTTTGGTGTAAATCCATAGAAAGAAAAATAAGAAAATGGAAGTGTTCTTTTCAGTATAATGCTTTGTAGTACATACCTCTGGCATGGAACTAACTTCATGCACTTGTCCGATAAGTTTGCAGTAGGACTGAAAAAGCAAGAGCAGCTGGAAGTGCAGTTTATATAATCTCTGACACAGTTCCAATTGCTAAGGGAAGATTTGTAGGAGAAGAAATAATTAACAAATATTATTTTAAATAACTAATAAACCACATTGAGATAGTTCAGTTCTCAAAAACTATTATTTTACTGAAGTATAATCATGTATTATTTCAGAAAACAAGTAACGTTCTTTCTTCTTCAAGTAAGTCACATGTGACACTGAAAATCAAAACTATGGTGGCCAGCTCTCATGTAGCACATGTCAGCATCAATCTCAAAGCAGTTTATATAGGTTAGCTTCACTGTCTACAGTTTGCAGCTGGAACGCAGAGGCAGAACATGGGGGAAATGACTTTGCTGCACAGAAAGCAAAACTCTTTAAAAAACTTCAGAAATGGTCGAAGACCTCTTTTGAGAGGATGGAAATCCAAGAGAGAAGCAGTGAGGTAGCTCCTCACAGCTTCTTTGAGAGGAGAGGAAGAAAGGCAATACATCCATCCAGGAGTGGGAAGGAAGAAATGCCAGGTTTGCATCTTAAACCTCTGCTCATGGATTTTTCACCATCTTAAAGAAACCATACAACAGATGGATGGAGTTTAATGTGTAAGAGGACATCTGGCTTCAACAATTTCTTCTCCCAGACTAAGTAAATACTGTTTCTTCCAGTGTAATGTGCAGCACCACACAAAGAGTGTCTGACACACTGAAGTAATATGCGATGGACATGTCTACCAGAGAAGTCAAGCTAATTGTCCTGGTACCCATGTGTCTGTCAGGAGTGGGAATCTCACAATTCCACAGCTGGATCATGGTGGGGAAGGGAGGAATCTTTGGCAAATTACAGAAGAAATGAAAAATTCTGCAAGTACAAGTCAGGAGGTCTCCTGATCCTTTGGCAAGAAAACCCTACAGACTTTGAACCACATTTCATTTGTCATCTGTTGCAGACACAGTGAGGGAGGACAAGTTCAGTGATCTCCCCATATCCTTGGAGGAAGTAGACTTTAATGCCAAACATGGCAGAAAAGAAGAAGCTACTAATGTCTTTGCTTCCTTAAAGCACTTGATTCATGCTTAACTACCAGCACGTACTTCAGCTATTTGCTGAGTTTGGGTCTATGCAAATGCAAGCACAAATACTAATAAAAAAGTATTTTAAAACATTATAAACATTAATTTGACTAAAGTGCTTGTTTACATATGGTTCAATATCTAAGTGCCAGGCTTTTTATTAATAAGCGAAGGTTAGAACTATATTCTTAGTGTTTCAGTTCCCAAAATTTCTGTAACAGCCAGATAAGGCTGAGGGGCTGAGGTTGAAAGAGAGGCTCTTTGGCAAAGTTCAGCTTTGTTTGTCAGGGTGGACGCCAACTACTCGTCCATGAACAGTCAGCCAAGGGCACTGCCAAAACCAGGAAGAGCTTGTCTCCTTTCAAAGAGGTTTAGAGAGGCGAGCGGGTGCAGGAGGAGAGCATCAAGCCTGCGGGTGTTGACCTGGCAGGGCTTGTCCTGCTGAAGGCCAGGCAGACAGGGCAGACAGGGTCTTGGCACAGGCCTGCAGAGCAGCATTTGACTGTGAAGTTGCCTGGTCTGAGTTTTCTGCTCTCACGGATGAGCTGCTTCTGGTATCAGAGTCACTATGTTTAATGTTTCTTACTAGTGAGCAGGGTCAGAGTGTTCCCACCCTAAATGTAAGGGAGGAATCCCACCAGGCCTGATATGACAGCAAAGACCCACAGGAGCTGAGGGAAGGAAGGCTCAGCAGATCTGGGGTGGGGAGAAAAGGGAGGGAATGGATGTGTGACCTGCTGGGACAGAACTGACTTGTGGTCAGGGACAACACTGATTGCCAGGTGAAGGAAGAGGTAGGGCATGAGGGATGCTGCCGATTAAATAAACCTGTCCATAGGCCATCCTCTGTAACTGAGGCCATAGAGCACGGCCAAGCTTGCACCTGTGTGACTAACCCTGCTCTCCTCCCAAAATAAAAAGTGACTGGAAACTGCATTGGCTTCTAGCTTCTCTGGAACCATGCTTGGGAAAGTCAGGGGCTGGCTGGCACTCCAGCCAGGGAAGGTGCTAACCATTCACCCCTGATGACAGCCCATGGACATAGGCTTACTCTCTGGTTCTGTTTAGTTCACCAGTGGGGACACAGCCCAAGGCTCTCCAGTAGGGATAAAATTCACTCTATTAAAATTTTTAAGAACTAGAAACACTACATAGCAGTTAAACACAGATATACTTGAATTTGTCAAGGAGTTAAAAATTAATTGAAAATCAGGACACAGCATAACATAATTTAAAAAAAAAAATCTCATGATAGCTTGGCCTGTAACACATGAGTTAGTCCTTGGAAAATAAGAATTCAGTTTCACCCTTCTGGCTGCTAACATGAATGAAGACAAACTAAGGTCAAATTGAAGACTCAAGTTTGACTCACTCAGTATTTAGCTACCACATCAAGCAACTCAATTTTTCTTCTTCCTAAGTAAGTATTAGAAACCAATAGTGGTGAAACTATTTATCAGCATGTAAACAAAACCAATTTCAAACATAACCGTCAACTAAAAATTGTATTTTTTCATTAAGACAAATAGAAAATGATGAATTTTTAAATAACAAAAAAATCTTCCACTGCAGCATACTATATCCATTCAAAGGCTTGATTTTTAAACATTTATGCAAATTACCTGTTAAAACATCATACGAACGTGTCAGAATTTTGGCACAATGTTTTTAGATTTCACAAAACACACTTTAGTAAATTCTTTTAGTGACTGAGTATTTGACAGGAAAATTACAACAAAAAAGAAAAACATGCTTAGAAGGAAAACAGTAAAATTGGGGTGTATTAGTCCATCTACAGATGGACAAAGAATATGAAAGAACTTCAACTTACTGCAAGAGATTCCATTTGCTACACAGCAAGCATGGCACAGGAGAAAAGGAAAGGAAAGAAAGTATAGTGTCAGTGTAATGCATGCAATAGGAAGCACAGCCCATCTTTAATAGCATAACTTGTCAGCAGTATTAGCAATGCTTGCCTCAACCTGATAACTGGTTGGAAATATCACATACAACATGCACAGCATTCTTAATAAAATCAAGCTTTAATTCTAATGGTAAACTCCAGTCTAAATATCCACAATTAGATCTTCAGATTTTTTTAACTTTGATTTATCCCACTCAGTAGCTCAGGAACTTTCAGTGGAATTGCATTAGAAAAGTATCTTGAGATAATACTTTTATTTAAATTTGCTTTCTATTGTTATTAAAAAGAGCTCATATTGCAAAGTTCTCAAAGAATTACGCAAGGTTTTCAAGTGATGAATATAACTGAACTTTGTAATGTATAAATACTTTATTATTTATAAATAGTTCTACTTCTGGATGTAAATTTTCAGGATCTTTGTGACTGCTGTGTTTATTACTTGGCATATTACAATGGAAATAAAAGTTTTAGGTAATGACTAACCTAAGGAAGAACAGATCCATGGAAAATGCCAGTTTGGTTGCACTCTATGACAATGCCACAAGTTGAGACAGCTTTGTATTCTTTCCTTTCACCAGTAATGACTAATCGATTTGTAATTCTGCAGCTATTAAAATGTCAGTGTAAGTCCTGTTGCAATAGCAATAAAAATTCTAATTGTCCTACATTAGCACTTCAAAGATCAGAGAACTAACTCCTCAAAGAAAAAAAAAAGAGTTCCTTTTTTCTTTGCCAAGAAGTATCATTTCCACTCTGTGTATGTTAAATGCAGCTTCCCTTATATTACGTATGTTACATTCTCATGACATTTTACATGAACAGAGTCATCATGTAAATACTGTCACTAACAAATACTATGACATCAGCCCAGTTACAGCCTGATGTCAGTGTGTGTGCACAGTGTTAATAAATATTTGCAGTTCAGTCTGGATTATTTCCATGGGCCTTACTTTTAAAAACTGTATGAAAGATATTGTCCCAAATCCTGCACTACTCTTCTATAAAACCATGACAAGCTAAGCTTTAAGGTGTTGTGATGTTTAATTTCAAGCCTTAACATTGCTTTTTTTTTTTTTTTCTATTTAGTGCTATTGAAAAAAATCCTTTATATCTTGGCTTCTGCGCAGTTCATGCAAATCAAGCTCTGTAAAGCCAAATTCAAGATAAGAAGAGGACAAGAGCAGGCAGATCACTGTGCTCTAGTAAATTCACAGGTGTGCTGGCTTGTGTTTTTCAGGTCTTATGTCTATCTTAAGCTCTTCTGAAGTTTCTCATGCCACTAGGTTTCATTTGGACTTTCAAAAATATTGGAATCCACATATAATTTCTAATTTGTAAGGGGCTGGGGGGTGGGGTGAGAGGGTTGGGGCGCAGCAAGTAAGTGAATTCCATGTTGGTTTTTTTTCAGTGAAAAAAGGTCTTCTCTGTACAGCTTCTAAAACCAGAGCAAGCTAAAAAATGGGTAGGGAAAAAGTTTAACATTACATAAAATCTCCTTCTTCACTGAAAGTACATATACTGGATACAAAATGTCCCTAATGCTGAACTCCACATTGCTCTACAATTTCAGGATTGTAACTAATCCTGCTGTCTCAGCATAAAATGAAATATTCCTTGGAAGTTGAAAACACACTAGTGACACTTCTTCTGGTCCCCAGCAGCAAGGGCTCAGGTGGAATGACCCTAGCCTTCAGTCTCCTCAATTTCTAGTTTCATTCCTACAGCAAGGTAAGTGTTGTTTTAGATTAGTTGACAGATGCTACACAGTTAGTAGTTTGGCAATTGAAAATAGCAAATGTTTGGAGTATTTGCATCACTTGCATAGTCCTTTATGCAGCTAATGCTGCACCTAAGGACACACTCCCTATCAGCAACACTTTGATTTGGTTTTTTTATTGAGACAGAGAATTACTGTTCTGTACTATTAGTGGACCAGGAAGATGGAAAGCACTAACTTTTAGATAATGCTTTTTTCAAGGAATCATTTTCACATGCTGAAAAGAGATGAGATTTCTTAAGAGATCAACACTTCTATGATACCAAAGTCTTCCGTCATTTATTGGCACAGGAGAGTTCCATTGTAACAAAATAACTGCTGTATGCAAGGGGTTATTAATTGCAAGTGCATTTCATTAAGGTAATCTATTTGAATTGATATGCCAGCAGACAAAAGCTTTTCCCATGAGCTAAGAAAGTGGATTTTTATAAATATTTATATGCATATCAGAGAGAAAAAGAGATATACAGCAGAAGCTGTGCATTCTTAAATATCAAATGAACTAGAGGGAAACTACTCTGTCTGGAGAAATCTAAAACCAGCTGTGTTCCTTTGGAAAAGCTGCCTACCCAGGCCAATTTTACCTCATTGTCATCCATGGATCTGTCAGACAGCAGTCAGAGAATTGATTATTAAGAATTTCTAAATTAATGAGACTCACTGTGCTTTGAGCTTTACTGTAACCCAACTTAACTCCAGTTGACTATGGTCTCAAGAGGTACACCTCCAGTCATATTGGTGGCCTAGAGTCCCTCTAGCCACAGGGAAACTCACAGCAAGTACATTCTGATTTTTTTGGCAAATTTTTATGGTGTACAGCACATTTTAAATATCCATTAACAGCTGGAGTTTGCAAAGCCCATGTCCATTAGCTTGTGGTGACCTTTGGGATAAGTAAGATTTGAGAAAGGTGTATACTGACTTTGGACTTAGATAAAATGAACGTCTCTTTAGGAGATAAGTACTTGAATTAGCAGTGCTCATTAACAAGAACAATAGGAACTTACGTGTATGACTTTTCCAGAAAAAAAAATCTGACAAAAACCATTATTAAAAGGAGTTTATTAAAAAAAAAAATCCTTGATTTAGTCCCCAGCTCCTAGTAAAGTTGAAGTACGTACTGACAGCTGTACACCTCGACAGACAGCACAATAGTGTGTACAGTTATTTTTTTGTCTATAGATTGACTCCTATGTCCTTGAGACTGTTGCTCAATGTAGCATCAAAGTTTACAAGTCACAGACAGATCCAAACCATGTAATAAGCAGGGGAAAGACATTCTGGGACTTGAAGCTTTTAGCCCATTTCACGAAAGTTGCTAGCTCTAGTAGCTGACCTAAACAACTTCTATTTCAAGCCTCTCTAATGTCAGAATAAGCAATTTTTGCCTTTGCCCATTTCAGTAACAGTTACGATGGTCAACAAATCATGTGCAATTATTTTGAAATAAGATCTGATTAGAGAAAGTTATGCCAAGTCAGTTACCAACATCAGCAGGCATTTGTGATGCAACCACTTGTGCTAACGCTGATTTTGGTCTTATGTCTGATGTCTGTAGAGAGGATTATTTTCACTTCAAGCTTTTTACCTGGTGGAGAGTTCTGAGAATCTAAGATTTCTGCCTCCTGGAGAGCAAGGTGTTGCTTTTTCTTTTCCTTATAATTATTTCTGAACCTTTTCCAGAAGCAGCCTGTTTTTGTGCTCAGATAAGCATTTTTTCAGGCCAGAAGTTTTCAGCAGGATTTCAGGCCCTCAGTGAGTTTAAGAGTTTAGGCAGGTTCCCTTGTGACTAGCACTATAAGACAGGCATTTTCCTACAGTTACCAGACTCTTCAGCCTTTCAGGTTGAGGGAGAGGAAGGATAAAACAAATACTTGCCAGTCTAGGGATATTTTTTCCTTGACCCTTCCTAATCATATTTCATCAGTTTTCCTGGACTCTCCCTCCCATTATACTTCTGTTGAATAAACAGATTGTTCCTTTGGGAAGAGCTGCTTCAACTGACAGGTGAATGAGGAGGGGAAGAAAAGAACTATGCCTGTTGATCAAAAACCTACCATATTGTCAACTTCCAAGGTATAATGCATTTTGCGCTGAAGGAACAATACTGAGGAGAAACCAGGGATTCATGAAAGAGGGAGAAACCCTTCTTTTCAATTTGTTTGATAAGCAGTGAAAATGCTAGCTCTGACTTCACAAAACACACATTTAGTTAAGAAACAGAGAACACCTAGTTAAATAACTCACACAAGTGGAACATGGCATTTATTAACTTTTAGATGCATTTAGGCCAGCTATATGAGCTCAGATCACAGTTTATTCCTCCACAGCATTTTCATCTCTACTTTTCCCAAATAGAAGTAATGTAGATTATTAACAAGATTGTGACTCTCCATCTCATCTTGTGTGGGTTTGCAAAAGAGGGATGAAGAGGATTATTTAAGCTATATAAAGGTATGTAACACTACAGTCTGAAGTCACTCTTAGAGGTGCTGTGCATCAGTGGAAAGGGAAAGCCCATGCACGTTCCAATATTTACACCTCCTTACATATATTTTATCTCCCTCTCTTGATGTATTTGCAGGAAAGGTAGTAGCATGTTTCCAGGTCTTTTTTAGATTTGAGAATAGCTCAACTGCAACTTCCCTGGACACAACTACAATTACTGAGGAAATGGTATCTTATTTAAATGCATTGGAAGGTGCCTGTAACTTTTGCTGGTGCCAGTGCCAGGTGGGCGAAGATCAAACAGTTTTCCCACTGTCTGCAATTGCAGCCAGAGGATTTATTAGCAAATTATATTTGCTAATAAGGTTAAGGAAGCCAAAATCCAGCAGTGGCAAGGATTTGAGATTCTTAAAAAATGGCATTAAAAAATAAATCAAGGGAGTTCAAAGACAGGAAGATGAATACATGGAGGTTTGAAAGAGAGGTTAAGATAAAACCTGAATAAAATGAATTGGAGGAGAAGGTAGACAAACTGAAACCAACATAAGAATAAAGCAAGGTAATTGAAAAAAAAAAAAAGGGTTACAGCAGGCAACTGTGTGTGTTCTGAAAATGTCATAATTATCTAAGTTAAAATATATGGGAAGAGGAGATGTACCTTTTTTCTACATACTGTTGCTGCTTCCAAATTTTGGCACTTTCTCTCCTTCTCCCTCTTTTTCCCATCCCTCCATTCATTTTCCTCCAAAAGGAAAAAAACCCCACAAAATAACATTTCTCAACTCATTTTACACCTCTACGATACCAGCTGTTTCCTATACTTACTATATCAAATAACACGAAAGCCTGCCAATGGTGCTGATTTCTTAACTGGAATCAATACAATAAACTTATATATGTTTATGTATCTATACCTGCACATGTGCATGTAAAACTTTTGCTCAGAAGTGATAAAGAGATATTTTGGTTTAGCTGTAAACACTTATCTACAGCATAAATTATTTCACTGGCTACTTTACAGTCATCATTTTGTAAGTATGAATCTAAGTGTATTTCAACCAGGCGATCCTTGGTGTTGGACAGACCAAGGCTGGAACTGCTGCAGATAAAGTGGGTGTAATGTGGAAGCACAGTACACCAGGAGTGATTTGCAGAGATCCTGCATTGTGGGAAACTGTTGCTGCAATATCTTTCTAACAGGGTGAGCAGCCCAAGCAGTGTTATCTCTGCTTCCTCATCTAGACCCAGAAAGCAGAAGCATTGCCTCTGAATACTTCCCATTTCCTGTGGCCAGGACTGAGGCAACAACACAATACCTTCGAGCCCTAAGGTTGGACACTGGAATATGCCCAAACTCAGCAGAGAGACAGGGAGGAAGTACAGCAGGCTCTTGTGGGTCTGAGGACAAGATACATAACACATGTCACTTTACAAGAGAGAAATAACCCTGCTCATTCATTACCTTCTCTTCTGAGTCTCCTGGCTGGCAGGTGATAACTCCATCTCGTGAGCCCCCAGCAAATGTTGCTTTGCAGTTTGCAAGCCACTGTTTTTAGAGACAAATGAAAAGAAGATATAAATAAGATATAAGATAAATAAGATCTCTAGTTAGACTTGCAGAAGGTAAGCAGTATTTTACATTCACAGCACAGCACGCAAGCAAATAAAATTTTGCAATTGCACTTTTCACGTACACAGACTGTGACAATTTCCTTTGATTGTAGTTTAAAAAGTGTAGTCTTGATTTCTACCAGTACTTGAATTGCATAAACCAAGAAGAGATATTAATTACTGGATAGGAGAAATGAGAGACCAGGAATAGTAAAGTTGTCAATATTTCTAGGATCCGAGAGCTACTTTTTAGTTCTGGTTCATATACTCAGAAAGAAACATTTAATGAATCCACTATCTGAAACATGCTTTTCTACTGAATATTAGTTTCAACAAATCTAAATGTATCCATAGTCTCCTGACACAGCGTAGTACAAACCCAGGAAGATATTGTAATCCAGCATACCGAAAGAGTTGCTTCTTTCCTGTTGTTGTATGTGTCCAGGTACTCCTGCAGTTCTAGAACACTGAACTTCAGCTTTTCAAGAAGGCCACAAGAGAGCAGCTGCAGAAATGAAATCAAAAGGTCTAGTAAATATTACTATGAAAGAAGAAAAACCTCAGCAGAGGATCAAGTATAGTAAAGATTTTGTAAAAAAATACTTACAGACTTACAGATACTAACACTGAAAAATATTTATGCAGAACTATACAGAAATAGAATACTATACTGGAAACTCAATAGCAAAAGTTACACCTATGATAATGTGGAATCAAAATCGTGTTCTGTGTTTAACAGCTTTGCAGAAGACTTCACTAAAATAAAATACTGCACAAAGTTTAAGTAGTTAATCTCCACAGCATTCTGATGACATAAGGCTCTTCCATGGTCACACCAGTGGGCCCAAGATTACATTTTGCAAGTTCCTACCTCTATGCTTCTGCATAAGTCCACACTGTCCTGATGCTGTTGGATAAACATGGGCTACCTCCTTCACTCCTTAACATATCTTTTGTCATCCAGCTCACATCACAGTGGACTCAAATGAAACAGGCATCTGTTTTATATTGGGTTTTGGCACACAGTTTCAACATACTATGACTATTCTATGGTTCTGTGAGGGGTTGGACTAGATGATCTCTAAAGGTCCCTTCCAATCCCTACCATTCTATGATGTTGTGATTCTATACTGCCCATCTGCCAGTACCTTACACATCTTACCTAAGAAAAGAATACAAAAAATGAATAGAAGTATGCTTAAAAATAAGAAATAAAAATTAGAGGGAGAAAGTCAGTATGTTTTTGACATATCTGTTCTGGAGTCGCTACAAAGTGAAACAGTAAAATAACACACTGCAAAATGCAGCACATGCCTTTTAAAAAGAATATACTCACAGTTTCTGCATCTACAAAAAGGGTGGGACATTCTGAACATGATGTTAACATCTGAGAAGACCTCACAAACTTGGAGCCTATTCCTCTCAGGTTGTCTCCCAAGTAACTGGCTGCATCACAGGTTAGGAAGCAGAATCTTTTCTGAATATTCTGAAAAGCAAATAAACTGTATGTTTATTACACTCTTTACTCAAGTATGAGCTTCTTTCCTTTGTAAAAAAAACATCACTTTTTTTTCTTTGCACAATAACATGTGCAAAAGAGACCATTTCCCTATGGAGAACCGAACATCTGCTCAAGGATATTGAGTAATAATTATTATGCTGCAGACAGTGTACAGCTGGGCAGCTGTGAAACTAATTACAGAATTCATAATAATCTACTACTGAAATACATTCCTTTTTGTAAATATGATTAAATTTTTATAAAGCCTTTTACGCACAGGTAGCTTTTTTTCTTGCCTGTGCAGAGTTTACAGAGTTTATAAGCACGTTACTTTTTCTGCCCATTCCGGGTATTGTTTTGTTAGTATTCCATGTCAAGTGGCTAATCAGGTAGTGTAACAGACATCCTAATGCCAAATAGCAGCATGGAAAAATCAGAAAAAACTTTTGTGTTCTGCTGTGGGAAAAATCTTCTTACTAAAACTTCTCTGCTGCTTGGGAGGAGTCCAGAAATACTGCATTGCATCCGGGAATTATTCTTCGCAGAGGATTTTTTTTTTAATGTTTTGAGTCCTAAACCAGTCATGTCTTCCAGAAAACATTCTAGTTCTGATACCTTTTTTTTAGTGACTAATATATAAAGTGAATAATAAATAAAAACAATATATTAGACATGCAGGAACTGAAATAATGGTATTGATACATACATAGCAGGTTGGATACTTTTACATCTTGGCAGACTAGGGAAATTCATGTTGTGACAGTTTTAATATCGGCTTAAGAGGTCTAGGAGTCATAAAACAAATCCGAGAACTCACAGAACACAAGGATTTGTAAAAAACTTGATGAAAGTGCTTATCTTATAAAAAACAATAGCAAAAGAATTAATCACAAAGTTCAGGAAATTGGGGGAACATATAAGAGATGAATAATAGGTAGTAAAGATTCTGTAAGAACAAATCATATCAAACTATTTAATTTTCATCAAAGGGTAACTAGGTGTGCAAAACCATATTCAGCAGTTAATTATCAGCAGCTCCCTGTCCAGTTGGAAAGATAAATTGAGTAGGATTCCACTAGGAACTGTCTCAGGCACTAAGCAAGTCATTAAGGAAAATACTGAATAATGGAATATGCAACTTGCTTATTAAATGAATGGATCATTGAGCTGCAGGGGCTGCAAGCTCCTTGGAAGCTCAGATTAGAATTCAGACTGATCTTGACAAACTGGGAGAAGTGGTGCAGGGAAAAGAAGAAAGGACAAGGTTGGACACCAAAGATGAAACAATCCACAAGGCACATTCAGGATGGAGAATAACAGGATGATAAAATCTTGTAGAACAAGATTGGCATACTAGATTGGGTTACAAATGGAAAATAATGAACTGTATTCTACTGTACAGCAGTTAGCAGAGAGAAGTTTTTAAACAAACATGAATGCCTTCTATAAAACAGGTAATCCTTTTACAGTCAGCGCTGGAAAGAAATTAGGATGAAACATAGAACCTGCTCTATCTTTTCAAGTAATACACAGACTAATTGAAGAAGGTTGAAAGAACTGATGTTAAATAAGGGAAGTTTAAGGTAGGTGAAGTCATGCCAGTGGTCTTCAAACATAAATGGCAACTGCAAAGAAGATAAGTACTACTGTGTATAGAGCAAGAACCCATGGGCATAGAATACAGAAAGAGAGGTTTTTCAAGTGATAACGAGCATAAAGAATTGGACTACATTATCTAGGAAGTAACCAGGTAATGTAGTAACTAGGTAATGAAGTAACTAGTTCCACAGCCTAAAGGTTAAGACTAGGGAAAACAGCTTTTATTTGACCAGAATGAGAGTTACAGTTGATTCTGTCCCGGGCAAGATAAGGATCATAAACTCTTCAGGTCCCTTCCAAGACACATCTTCTCAGGTATTTTAATGGTTCTAGTTTATTTTATGAAAATAACTTCCACAAAGCATTTCAGTTATGCCTTCATCAAAAGCTGACCAGTCTAATGTTTAGATTCAAGGAAATACTCTGCCTTTACAGCTTTCCTTTTCATATATTCATGTAAGCTACAATCAATCTACAGCTAGGAAGATAACAGTCTTAAACAGTGTTTTAAAATACTAAAAAGTGAAACAGTGAGAGATTGTACTTTAGTATCTATGGATAGTAGTTCACTAAATATATTTATTTTGCAATTACATGGACTGTTAGTTCTGTAACAAGTTATCATCTCAGCTATGTCCTTCTCATTGCAGACTACGGTAGCTGAAATTTTTCAGGCAAGGTCTGCATGCAATATGTATTTTATGAAACGCGACTGCTGTGAATAATAATGCCAGCCACCAGTATATTATGAAAATGTATGTGTCTGCATATAGTTGCTGTGCTTTGTGTCAATGTAAACAACAACAAATTATTATCAGAGTGTTTTCTTCTTAACCTCAAATTTCTTCTTCTGAAAACTACCTGCTAGCTCTCAAATCTACCTGTCTTGGATCTGACTAACCTGCTGGAAGACATTTGCTTTGACAGAATACACAGAGGCAGATGTTAAGATCATCCAGAGATCTCTGAGCTACGACTCATTTACAGGAAAAGTACTCCAATAATTTCAGGAACTTTAAACAAGTTTAGTGTGTTGTGGGCAAACATCCAAGACACCATTAACTTGATGCATACTGAAATGTAGGTGCCCTGGAAAATGCTCTTCTTTCAGTTCACCAAGTGTTTAGTTGACAAGCTCTTCCAAACAAAGATTTTTATTTCACATTTAAATATTTTGGCAGTAATTTGAGTTGCAAGCCTAGCACATAGTGGACTTGTTTCTGAAACTTCCTGTTGATAAGGGTCAAAAGTCGTAATTACGGATGAGCAGCAAAGTTTGATGGTGCAAACACAATACACCTTCAGACAAGCTGAGATCAGGGAAACAATACTGCTATATTTTAACCCTGAAGAAGAGAAGAAAGCTCTTTCTATAAACTAAAAATACATTTGTGACTGCAGCTAGAAAAAAAATCTGTTTTGCTGATACTATTATTACCTGTTATTTGTTTATTACTGTTATTCAGGATTTGCTGTTCCTGATTTTTTTTAAGAGCAGTATTGTAGCTTTCTCCTCCAGAATCAACTGAAGAAGATGATTACTTGCTTTGAATTAGGGCAAGCACAACAGCAAATGTAGTGTGGGCATGCCAGGATTTGGAGCTAAACAGGTACTTTACAGGTAATGCTTCAGTTTCCTATAACATGGTATTATTTATTTAGTTTTCCGATGACACCAGTTCCTTTTCACCTCTTCAAAGAGAACAAAAAGAACAAATAACTCTCAGAACACTTAAAAAGGACAATTAACCTGTAGGACTGACATAAGGGCAGGAAAGGTGAAATATACATCAAGAAGAAACACAGGACTAATTTTGAAATTTGAACTGTCATGCACTCAAGTAAGCACTGTTTTCTTCTTAAAAAATGGTTATTTATCAGCTTTAAAAGAATGCCTATAAGGCACTCGTATTTACAGTAGAGCCATGTTTAATGGAGCACACAGTGTGCAATTAGAGAGGACATTCTATTAACTGTGGCAGAGATTGTGTATTTATTAGCAGAATACCCATTGCTAATAAAAGATTGTTACTCTGAGCTCACCGGTACTTAAAACTCTGCACCTGGCTACTGCTGCAGCATGATAAACATCTTGTAGTGGCCTCACATAATGAAGGAGAAATAATTTAAAAAGTCTTTAAAACTAATCATAGGTAAAAATAGTCATTCCTTAGAACAACTTGTAAATTTGACTACTTTTTTCTTATCTTTTTGCAAGATTCTTATCTTTGTGAGCATACAATTTTAGAAAGGAGAAATGTATTTGCAGCCTTCGGACTCAACCTCTGTTAATTTATGTTATGATGGCAGCTGGATGTTTCTAATGATGAGGTACACAATATTTAATGATGTTGATGTTTACATGGGCATAGTTAGATTTCAACAGTTTGAGATGAAATAACAGATAATCATCAGTTTCAGATGAAAAAGGTATTTCCTTCCTTTTGCAGTTATTGTTTCAGGCTGTTTGTTAAGTATTGCAGAAAATACTCTTTGAAGTAGATTCATATTTTACAACATCTCCAAAGCTGCAAAGATGAGATACATGCTATTTTTATGACAACACTGATCCTAGAAGACAGTTCTGCATGAAAATCTGGAATGGCAATTCTGTTGCATGCAAATTACAATGCCTAGAAGTTCACTACTGGTACTACTGTCAAGAACCGCCCTAACAGTCACATGGAAAATGTAAACATGATGATTTTGTGTCTTAAACGTTATTTTCTCACCTTAAACAAGGAAGAGAACACATGAAATGTATAAACTGCACAGGAACCATCAGAGTCACACATGAGCTGGTTGATATGACTACGCCAGGCTTCTTCCGCATCATCACATGCTGCTGGCTGAAATGCAGCAAGGATGGCAGAAAAGAATGGTGAAGGAGGAGGGGACGCATTTCGATCGACATCTCCAAAACTGAAGGAGGAAAAAAAACCAAACCAAACTGTGATGAAAGGAGAATACTAAAAAGTCTGCAGATAAAATTCACTGTAACAGAGAGATACAATCACAAGACCAATTACAGCACCATTCTAAAAACATCAATGAACTTTCAAATTACTTTTGAAGGTTGTCAAGATATTGGCTTGCAATGAGAAAAACCTACAAATCAGAATCCTTGTCTTCAGGCCATTATTATATATTTTCCTTCATCTGAGAATACTTGAATTGTTTTGTCATGCCAGCATTTGGAGGAAGAAGGCTAAAACTTCACAGGAGGATAAAACATGGTTCGGCAGTACTGAAAAGAATCTCAGCATGTACTGAGATTATGATATATACTGATCTGTTTGGTTTCCCCTCAATGTAATAGAAGGAGAGACCTATCCTTTCTCTGTTCTGTTCTTAAGACAGAGCATCATTTTGGCACTCCACAGTCAGGGAAACGTAGTCTGACTAACATTTTAAAGTGTGCTAAGCTACTTCATCTTGTGTATTATCCTTTGGGATGCAGAAATACTTCCTATGGCTCCCAAGAACAGGAACTGTGATTCTCAAAATGTGTCACACGGAGGGTGAGCTTATTGATATACCCTCATTTCTTTCCTTTTCATCAATATGGGCTAATTGATGATAGTTGACTTAGCTGTATTTCAATTACTGCAAATCATTAAAAAAACCTTCTTTTGATTACATGTATTGCACATATCATGACTAATTGCACAGATCTGTGTTAAAATCATTAACTTTTCTTCCTAGAAGGAAAATCTCAGAGATTTTTTGAGTTGTGTGATAATTATGCAGGTAATTGGGGGACTGTCATCTCACTGCTCTAAACTCATGAAAATTTTATAACTCCTGTGACCAAAACAGTCATTCTATTAACAAAGACCTTTTTACCCCTGTACTGTGCAGTGTAAAATAACTTTTACAAAAAACAGCATATACGAGTACCTAGCAAGAGCAAATTGTTCCAGCCTGTCAACTTTTTCTTCAGTCTCTGTCATATCCAGACTAAGGCTATCACTGCATTCAAATGCTCCAGGCAGTTCATTTGTAGACCCTGAAAGTTCATCCTCATGGACTGCTGTATCGTGTTCTTCATGAGCAGCTTCAACCTGAGGAAGTGAAGATGATGTGAAGTGAAGATTCTAAGATGATACCTTAGAAAACCACAAATTGATAAATTAATTCCATTAATAAACAGAAAGCATGTAATGAAGAAGGCCACCCAAAACCATGTTAAATTGCACAGATGCAAAGCCACATATTACAAATGACATTTTTAAGGCATTTCTTCAAGTTAGTTTGTCTAGCAAAGAATTTCAGTTTTCAGTGCACTTGGCAACACAGCAGGGAAGCATTTTTTCAGGAAAAATGATAGGGTTCTCGTTGCTGTCAGGCTGTCCTTGTCACTTACCACTTTATAATAGTGCCCAAGAATGTATGAAAGCCTCCCAGAATATGTTGAAAATAATCACTGTCTGGAAGACTATATGCATGTTTAGAATTGACAATTATTTTTAGCATTTCATTTACATAATAGCTCCCATTCGAGAAGTGTCCAAAGCATTCTGCAGGCCATCAAAAAGATTATCCTTCTATCATTCCCTTCTTTTTTCATCCATTAGCACCTAAAGCTCTTGATTTCTGTTTGAAATTTCTCTTGCACCTTTAGTCTCAACAGATTCTGTTTCAGTTTTAATCTTTTGGCTTTTGTCTGCCTTACAGATGACTGCAGTGGGCAGCTCAAAATCTTTATCTTCTCTGTTTGAGGTATCTCCTAAGAAATGTGCTTGCACACATGCATGTACATCCATGTGTTGGGAGTGGGAAGGGAAGGAAATCCATGGCAAGTACAATTAAAAGACAAAGGTTACTAAACCTGCTTGGACCCTACAGATAAATTCTGGGAACTTTAACTTCTAAAAATTAAACAAGACTTGTACCAGAAAGAATAAGATAAAAAATTAAGTAGGATAATGATTTTTTGATTGTTTTGTTTTTTAAACAAAAGTGATAGGAATATTCCTGAGTCCAGGGTAGATTAAATAAACCAGAGTACAAGTTTTCTCAAGAAGAGAGATGAAAGCTATATGGCTGAATTTCCAGAAAAAGAACCCGAGCAGTTGGCAAGAAGTGTGCGTGTTTCATGCTTGTTCAAAAAGTAGGTAGTATTAACCACTTTCAAATACGAAATATTAGCTTGAAAGAACCGTTGGTTTGTTCACTGCAATGACTGTTTATATGAGGAAACCACATTTTGACAGGATAGACTAAGGAAGGAAGAAAAAGGAAGCCAACACTTCCCACCCATTGGAGTCCAATATGATGGCTTAGAAGCAAAATATAAAAGGTGACTCTGCATCTTCAAGCAGGATTGGAGCACACCTCCAGAAATCAGTGAGTTTAGATAATTTGAAGAATATATAAAATAGTATCATCTGAATCTTTGTACCCCTCACAGCATTATCCATCACTACCTTCTAATCCCTTATAAATGCTATCTTGATCTGTGATCACTATCTTTAACAGAAAAAAAGTTTAACTAATTTCATGTTATTAACAATAATACCTGGATTTTGGCACTAAAACATTTGAGAAGAGGCCTACTTAAATCAGTTTGTGGCTCTCATTCACTACATCTGTTTAAAAGTTGAAGTGATATTTTTTGTAAACATTTTCACGGCACTGAACATTTTTGTACAGCACAAAAGAAGTCACAAAAGTCACAAAAATTTTCCACTACATTGCTGAAATACCATCAGCTCTCTGAAAATAAAAACTCAGAGGACAAGAGAAACAGGAAAAAGCTTAGATTTTGTGCTATCAAATCACATACAAATTCTTTAGGTGCAAGTTTCAAGTTTTCTGACTAAAAATTGGATGTAAACCTAGGCATTTTAACTTTTTTAGTATATACTGACTCCAATTTGTTTTGAGTAAAGATACAGAAGTATGCAGAAGAAAATATCTTTGAGGAAAAAAAAAACCCCCACAAAGAAAGCATTCTGAGTAAAGATTATCAATTCAGACATCTTTGTAACAATGGCAAACCCCTGTCAAGTCAGGTTACATATTTCACCAGTAACAAACTTATCTCAAGACTAGATGAATTTGTCTATCCCACAAGAAACTGCTGCAATTTTACATTCTTCACTTACTTAGTTTTTCCAAATCTCTTCATTTTACTGATGAACACTAGTGCACGGGTATTTGGATATTAAAGAAATTTTCACAGTAAATATTCTAAACTCCAGGCATATAAGAAACTCAGGGACTGTGATTTTCAACTCTTAATGTGCATACAAATAGCTACAGCAGCCGGAAGCATGAGATTAACTGCAGTCACCACCTGCAAATGTGTCTGTTCTGACTGCAGCTTCCTAAACTGAAATTCTGCCAACTTCTACTGCTTACAGTTGCTCTGTGGTAACTTGTCTACCAAAAGTTGTTTTGGCATATAATGGATTTACCTTTTCCACAACCCTTATTCTGAGAGGTTCTCCTTTCCTATCCTTACACACATTTCCCTCTTCTCATCCTTTCTTCCTCCCGGGGAGGTTTCTGATACAAACAAATTGTTCAATACTCAGCACAGTTCCACTCCCTTCTTATGACCTCTTCACTAGAAGTTTTCATTACTTCTGTTAAATGCAATCCTATCAGTACTGTATCATTTTTTTTGTTATTCTTGTGTGGTTGCATTTGGAGGGGAACAAAGGCAAGAACTGGAATAAAAGCTGATGATTACACAAGACATATTGTTCCCTTGCTCTATTCTCTTACTCTGCTCTTTCTGCACAAGTCACCCAATTTAGACATGGCTAAGAAAGATTTACTGGTAAGGCAATAGCATCACAAAGCCGCTAATGTCATCCCCATCCCACCCCATGCCCCAGATTATATTTCTGGAGAGGAGGAGTTTTACTCAGTCACCCACAAACAAGTATTATCAAACAGAAATAAAAGAAACTATCCCCACACTGATAATCATTTACCAACCTTGCTTTATGTTCATGTTCCGACACAATTGTCTGAAATAAACTGTGCTGAACATGGTGGTTGTATCCTTGCAAATCCTGCCACCCCCAACCCACCCAAGATGGCTTAATATTGTGGTCATGAATTTAAAATTTCTGTGTGTCTGCCAAAGGCAAGAGTTGAATCCAGTGCACATAACTGCACAATACGTTCCCACATACAAAAAAATCTCAGAGAATAAGTGCATACACCCACCACATGAGCTGGCATATTGCTCTTTTAAATCAGCATGAAGAACAAAACAGTATTCTCCTAGGGTTGTAACTTGTAGCTAGCTCATGAATTTGTCCTTCAATGAACTTTGAGTATCTTGGTGCATATGTAGTGCAATATACTTAAGAAACAATAAATAAAATCCATTAATGAGTAAAGCGTAAGTAGAAAGGAAAGGTATGAATGTGCAGAGTATATGAATGTATTGTACATTGCCTACAGGAAGTCAAATGTACTTGCTTTTACAGTTTAAACCTTCCATGAAAGTGTAAGTAAAATCAAATTGTAAAAGTATTATGTAAAATACAGTAAGTCCAATTGGAAAAGAAAGTAAAAATGTATTCACCTTGGATCCTTCAGTCACTTGGAGATTGTTCATATCAGGCAAAGACACATCAAAGCTGGATGTTCCCATATTAAAATGATGAGGGTCTGCTGAAGTTGTGTCACATGATGTGGAAAGTGAGTCAATATGATTTGTATCCTCTGATGGCGAAAGAGTTATAATCTGTTTAAAAGACAACAAAAGCACAAAAGAACTCAGTGCACAGCTACCATGCAACACGGTGCTTTTATGAACATGCAAAGCAAACATTGTCTTAAAGGGCAGTGACTCTCTTAGTTTGTACATGCAGACATATTATAACCCTCTCCATGTTTCTGTCATAAAAATTGTATGCAAAGATCCCAGAAGGGAACAAGGAGAACTGGAAACAGTTTACTGAATTGGAGTCTTGTCACATTTCTTTAAGTATTGGATACATCAGAAAGATTTAATACTGGCCAGTTGTGCAGAATTGTCATATAGTAATTTGTGGACAAAAGGGCAAATAACCAGATCTGAGGTTTCCTGTGTTTCAAACCCTGCATTAACATTCCTGTTTACATTTGCAAATAAAGGAAAATCAAGCAGTGACAAAACACCACATTGAGTGCCACACCCCAATTTCAGCTGTTTAGACTGCACCTAGGCAAGAGGAAACTAAAAGGCCTGCTGATTTAAAACCAAAACCCTGTCTTTTCTTAAATTGCAAGTTTGCAACTTACTAGGTCTGAGTTCTCCAAGATTTGGCTAGTGGTCAGGTCCTCCTCCTCCGATGACTCATCAGAGTCCTCATGGTTCATTTTGTTCAGGCTGGGCGTGCTCCCTGAGAGCTGGCTCTCTTCCAGCAGCTGCATGTCACACTTGTCCAGGCTATCCAGGGACCGTCTGCGTACTCCCCAGTTGAAGTTGTCCATGCTCTCGCCCTGAAACCAGGTACAGGGTCAGCTTCCTTGACTTGAAACTCACCACATACAAACCACTAATCATTAGATCAAAGTTAGCTTGAGGAATATTTTTATGTAAAAATATAACACAAACTTGATATAAGCATTATTTGTTCACCTGGAGATAAGAGCAGAAGCATGGAAATGACAGTTAAATGAAGATTCAGTCTTTTCAGTATTAGATGTTTTTCATGCATTTGCTGATTTAAGAATTCACTTTTTTTAAGTTCACAGATACACACATCTAAATACCAGTAGAGGAATGACAGGCAAAACAAAAGTTTAGAAGCAATTTTAAACGATTTTTTTTCCATGATTTTTAAAAGCATTAGGAGCATAGTTCATATCAATGGTTCCATTCAGAAATGTATGTTAAATATTTTAGATTCTTTGCATTATATACATAACCATGATGAGTAGATTTGAATAAAGCCCTCATTTACTCAAAATGTAATAGCTAAAGCAGCACACCTTTTGTAAACTGTTATTCTAGACTCATATTGCTTATTTTCATGACTTGAATTTATTTGAATTATCTGAAACTATACTTTAAGGATGATCTGATGGGCACTGCCTGAGATTCCACGTTTTGAAAAGGACACAGTCAAATGGACCAAACATTTTAGGTCGACTTTCAGTTCCGATTCCATACGCAGTTACATAAAACTGAGTGCATTAAGCAAATTTCCTAACTATTTGTTAGGCTGGTGGACTGGTACAAAGATCACTTGATTTCTTTCATGTGTAAAAATGACAGTTTTACACCATTTTCCATTTGTTTACTTTATGTTTGTTCCAGCGGACTGTATTCCTTTTCATTAATTGCACCAATTCTCTCGCTCCCTTCTTCAAATGTAGCCAGATTCCTCTCCAGCAAATGTAGAAGCATGTCCACAATTGCTCCTGTCACGAACATGCAGAGGACAAATGTTCCTCAAACAGAATGAAGTAACCACTTGCAGTTTTGGCTACTTTAAAATGAAAGTCCTCAACCTGACATTTACATGAGAAGGTAATTTACACAGAAAAATGTTTCTTTTTGAGTTTCAGGGCCGATTGTTTAAAACAAGACTGTGTAAAATGCATCACTCTTCAACAAGCAAACCAAGTGCTGGAAATTTAAATTGAAAGTCATGTTTTAAATATGAATTTGACAAAAGTATTGTTCTGCCCCAAAAAAGTATAAATATTACCAAATCACTGATTGTGAGTATCTCCTGGGCTTTTGTAAGATTAAAATTATGTGCAATCATAGAGAAAGAAGTCTCAGTTTGGTAAAGCTCCTTAAGCAGAATTGTAACTTAAACATGTGAGTCAATCACCATTCAGGACTACTCATACCTTTACTGAATGAGGACCAAAGTGCATAAAGTACAATTAATTCAATTGCAATTTTACCTCCTAAACAATCAACAAACTTGGATAAATAGATCTTATTTTCCTTCACTCCCCTCTAATGCAGTAGACTATGGAATACAATTTGAAAGAAGGAAAGTTCAGTTTCATGACGCTAAGCTTACCATTGAAGAAAAATGTATGAGGAATAAAGAAAGAAATACTTTTTAGGAAAAAGACAATCGAGAAATGCAAGAACTGTAACCCACAAGAATATTTAGAACTAAGGAATGCCCTATATTTAAGAGCAAATGAACACAGAGTTGTTGCAAAGCCTGCTGTGGTATTGGAAGAACCCCGTGTTTTCATCCTGGGACTGGGATCTTATGGCAGTTTTGTTTAGGAAGAGAACTGAACACATCTAAGATTTAAGAAATTAGGTCTCTTTCAATAATAAAAATGACTGCTCAGTTCCCAGCTATTTATTTTAAGAAATTATTTCATTGTCCATCCTCCCCTGCAGTGGTTGGAGGACACGTGCAGCAGTAAGACACCCTCCACAAACACATCACTTACTGAACTAATAAATGACAAAATGGCATCAATAAGCAAGCAAGCAAAGATGACTGTCATCAAACTCCGATCCTCATGATGCTTAGTACAGCTACCAGTAAACTTTGCAGCCCATGCCTATGGGAATATTTCTTGTTGCAGTTTTTATTCTGCAGTGTCTTAAAGCAGGAAGCCACCAAAAAGAAAAATGACCAAGGATATTTCCAGGGCATGCAGTTAGAAGGGGAAGTGAAGAAAAAGGGGAAGAGGGATGAAGCATAGTATGACCGAAATACCCATAATATTTAGGTTAATGTAAACTTCCTAGAGGGGTACTCAGAATTATACTGAATTTAAACAAGAGGTCAACACGTCTGTGAAGTTGCTGTTTCTATAGTCTTTTAAGCAATCTTTCTGTCACAGTTAACAAGAATAAGGGAAGATGTATTTGAGAGGCTCTTAATTTTTATCTACAGCAGGAGCAAAGCTATCTCCTATCTGAAAAGCCACTAGTAAGAAACATGAAATCTAAAGAAAAGCATCACATGCTGTAGATGTGTCTGTCCAGCAACGAGCAGGTACTACATAGAACTTCTCACTGATGTGCCCTTGCAGCCACTTTAAACATTATGACAATCCAAGGGGAAAAGGAGAGTCATTCCAGTTCTCTCTACATTGAGAAAACTGCAAGTTGAGGTCCCAAACTGGCAGCCACTGATGTGTTGTTTCAGTTTTCTTCACAGGATAAGTGTGTCCAACAAAGTTGTAAGCAGTACAGAGCTGAATTAAATTAAGCTGCATGAATGAATTAATGTGTTCAGTGAAATTCAGGCTGGTAGGCAATGACGTAAACCTTCTGAAGAGGTCTCAGGTATCTGCTAACAGAAGCCAATATATACCATAGCTGAAAATCTGGAAATTAAACATCATTTGCCCATTTTGTTTCTATGTATTATTAATGCACAAAGATACCAAAAGGAGAAATGGCTCAATTTGAAAAATGGTGATACTACAATTGAGATATTTAAAATGTGTGAAGACTGTTGAACGTGTCAGAACCAAACTTAAAATGAAGCAGAATTTTTGGAAAAGGCCTCAAAAATATTTCTAACACAAGACAAAAAATGAAGCACCTTTCAGAAGTGCAAGCACACACACAACCCACCCACCTATGCACACACTGAAGAGGGGGAATGCAACAAAGAAACTACGACATTATTCTATAATACAAATTTGCAAGAAGGCATAGCATATGCTGGCACATCTGAGTTCAAGTAGCATTCTTACCTGAAGTTCCTGGGTAGCAGATATAACAGACAGAAAAACAAATAGAAAGAGTCTATGTAAAATTACTGTATTAAACACATCATAGTCAAACATTTGCCTACAATAGTAATTAATATTATCACAGAAACTTCAACTCTTTGGCCTGTCTTTTAGGTCTGAAAGTAAGCATTACTTGCTTTCTTATTCCTAAGAAATTTCAAACAAGTACATCTTGTGGTCTGGGGATGATACAAGCATCACTGGCCTGTTTAAATCATAAGGTTTCTTTGAAAGACTGTGCTCTTGGTAGCTTAAGTTTTCTAACAGTTTTATTCTTGTTTATGAATAGATCAAATTCAGACCTTATGTAAATGACATTGATTTAACCCAGTCACTCCAGAAGCAGCCTCTTATGCCACATTCGAATTTGGCTAAAGTATCTATTTATTTAAACCAACAGCAAATCAGTCTGGACTAAACCTTGGAATGCAAGGTCTCAGATCTGTGGTGATTTAAAGACAAATAAAAGACTACATTTCTCATTTTACTTTACATAAAACTGGAGATGCTTATCTGTTCCACAACCAACTTAAGAGAGTTAGTATATTCATTAATTTAGGCCTCAATCTTGAAGCTAGCCATACATTTGAGACACATTTTTTGCAGTGTCACAATCCATGAAGCTAAACTTGATAGGAATTGTTCTGCAGTTATATATAACCTGTACATGGTTTTAACTGGTGAAGAAAATGAAGAAATTCCTGAATGTTATTGGGCAAAAAATGATCATGTGATATTTAACCAAAATTGCAGTCCAAAGTCTTTGTAATATTTTGAAAGCATTTAAGACACAGAAATTATTGCAGACAGTAGACTTTTTGATAAACAGCTTGGCATTAACGTTTTATCATTTATTGTTATTTGGAATATTAAAACTTTTCACAATATTTGGCTAATGTATTTTCAACCATTGATGCCAACTCCTTGTTTGGTTTGGTTTTTTTTTGGCTGTGAGCCAAAATTACTGTATGTTGATACAAAGGCTTATGACTTGGAAAATGAGGACTCTGCAACATCACTTTCCACTCCTTCATTTCCATTAAAATTTAGATGTATATGAATTCCCATCTGAGGTGTCTGTTTATCTTAAAATTATTTTACTACTGTAATTCAACTAGGGAGAAAATTGATTATCTCTTCTTGCACACATGTTTTACTCAGGGCTAAGAGTGATGCCTGAGAGGATTCATGTTAAAATTGAGTCCAGATTATGACAAGATAATTTATTAAACTGTTAGGTTTGCTGAATGTCTGCACCTTAAATACTTCTAAAGAACTAACAATTTCTGAACTTTTAAATGGTAACGAAATTGTACTTCTTTGGCAATGGATGTTAACTTTTGGCCTTTCCCAATCAAACAAATAAATACTTCAGGTTTGATATAGGCAAGATTAAAGGGTGTAGTCCCCCAAAAATTCAGCAGTTCTTAACATCCCTTCAGCAGTTTCAGCTCAAGGTGAGCTGACAGGCTTCCCCTGTCAAGACTTGACCTGGGCCCTCAGGGTTCTGGTTAGCTCCTGCATGAAATGATGAAAACATGGACACCTAAGCAGAGTGGAAGGTACATCTCTCTGTCAGTGATTTCATCAGCAGTTGCAGGAGTAACAACAGCCTGAAGGCCTAGATTCATGTTTTGGAGAGTTACTCACGAACCAACAGATTTGGAAAGGTCTCACTTTACGTTTCTTTAATCAGCAAATATATTTTTGTTAGCAATTTAGACCTTTAAAAATTGCATTAAAAATGAATTCAGTTGAAAGTAAATTCATTGAAAAGGCACTAGAACAGACGCTTTATCTTTCAGTAACAGTTTTGCAGTGTTTCCTAAAGCAGATTCAGAAAGGAAGGGTGTGGTAGCCTCTTACTGTTATGCTACTGAAACAAATACTAAGTGAACATAGTAAATGAACTGAACTCAGAACTAAGTTTATAGTTATACAGTTGAAGTCTTATGCTACAAGAAGAACACAGTGTTTAGTAGAAAGAATATCAAACTGTTTTAATAAAAAAGCTGTTTCAGAGAAAATATACTGTACCTCCCCATCTTCCAGTTCAACATCTAGGAAATCAAAGTCCCTAAAGACTCTGAATTGTTGTTCACTGTTTGAATCATCCATATTCTCCTGCTCCCTTGCTCCGTCTTCTGAAGACACCAAGCTTGTCTGGTGTTCAATCAGATCCAAATCACCACACGAAGAAAAAATGACCTACAATTCAAAGCATTTCTCTTGTAACAAACTGTTCCCTCTGGTTGTTTCTTCCTAAAAGCTCTAATTGGTTATTCAGAAGACCGTATTTCCAGTACACACCTAATTCCTTCACTGGGTATTTTTAGAACACTCTTTATTATTTATGTTGGACAGGTGCCTTCAGATTAAACTTGTACAAAGAAACAACTTCATACTGCAGGAACACGTCCAAGAATATTACAGCTACCTCCTAATGGCTGCAGATTGATGTTGCCTGGAAGTTTGTAATACATTTATAGGAAAAAAATCTGAGAACTCAGCACACAAAATTCTGTCAAGGGGATGAGATAGTACATTCATAAAAAAACCCACCTCTAGTTAAAAATGATGTTCAAAATACGTCAAGATTAGGAAACAAAACAAGCTATAATATTTCCTTTCCTACTAAAAATATTTGCATCTGCAATTTAGTTGCAAAAATGGAAAGGTTGCTTCCTTGCAGAAACGAAGGACGTGTTTGCTCACCATAACAGAAGTGACATACAACTTATTGAAAAACATTCAGATAATTTTCCTCCTCTATAGAAAATACTTTGTAACTATTGTAGGAGCTTTCTATCCTGGATGATCTATTGGCTATTTCTTGGCTTCAGATAATAATAATTTTTAAAGAGTAACATCAGAAGGATGTTATCTGAAGGAAAAAACAGACGTTCCCCTCTCAATTTTATTTCTGTAATTTAACTTTTTACTTTATAAAGGCTCTCAATTCCTAATGTCAGAGGTCATTACTCTCCACTCACTGCAATGACGCAAGTGAAACCTTCACGTACAATTTCACAGATCTGTCATGCCATCACAGGTCCCTCACAGCAAAACCATTGTGCGGCTCTGTAAGTGAATTTTTAAGCGAGAGTCTCATTCACACACTGAGAGATGCTGAGAAATGCAGGAGGGGCCAGTGCAAATGACAAGTTATAGTAAAGTGACTACGTGAAACTATGCAAATCAGATCAGGAACTCTGGGTAACAAACTTCTTCAGTTTTAAAGTTTAGGACACAATGAAACAAATAAATAGTCAATACAAGGCTACTTACTGAAGGGTTTTTACTCAGCCCAACTTCCTGACCACACAGAGAAAGGACATGTACCAGCTTTTCCTTTGTCCTTTTCTAGAAAACAAGATATTTCTCAAGTGAGCATTTTTTTAACCACCAATTCTCCTGATGGCTAGAAACATCCATCAACAATTTTTAATTAGGAGAAACCAACCAAAGAATTAGTTATTAAGTGCTCAAAAGGTTGTTTTCAGAGCAACTCTGCAAACAAGGAAACATAAAAAGAACTCTGAAGTATTTTTTTGCATTTATTAATTTTAAATTAGCCTGTAAATGTGCATCAATTCAAAAGGACAGTTCAGAAGCTTAAAATTAAGCACTTGCACAATAGTTTTTTTTCAGAGTTGTGCCTGAGTTGCTGCTATATAATGTGGTACATTAAAAAAAAGAGCAATGGATACATTCTGCATGGTTTTATCTTAACTGGCAGATAACCAAAATCAATAAGGTAACCAAACATCATTTTTAGGAAAATTGTTCCAAGGCTTTTTTTAACCTTAATTCCCAAGAAAACAACACTTAGAAAGTTGCACATGCTGTTTATGTGCTTTCCTTGCTAATAGCTGAACTCACCTGGCATTCTTAGCTAAAATTGCCCTACACTAAGTGGTCTTAAAAGGATGCATTTCCTACAGGTTGAAAGAAAAACATTGGCAGGCTAGAAGACACAACATAACTCAGTCCATTTCTAAATGCAAGACAGTCATTTAGCACACACAGCTGTGCTGCCACTGCCCCAGCCTGCCAGGAGCAGCACAAAGGGCACAGAGGGCACACGCATTTAAGAACCTAAGTGTGTGTTAAATCAACTTCTCCAATTACAGCTTGTTAATAAATAGTGAGCTACTCAAAAGGAGTTTACCTGAGAGTATTGGGGTCTCTTCCAGCTCACAGGAACAAGGACATTGGAATTAGATCCTGATGAGGTTGAAGAAGTGCTTCGAGTGACAGCCATTGCCCTGGGTTTACCATCTCGTCCAGAAGAACTCTGCAGCTCATCATACCGTCTCCCAATAATTGGAGTCTTAAATAGAGAGTAATTACTAACTAGTACTGTGCTCCAGGATGCCCTTATAATGTGCCATACTGTATCAGTTGCAGGAAAAGATTAATCTGAAGATCATACACAGGGGTAAAACAAGGAGTGCAGCAAATTTCATGTCACTTGGTATGTATGTTATTTTTCATTGTGAACATATGCCATGCTTAGTAGCTAGTGCTTATGGTCATGAATAGCTAATACTCAAAGCAACTGTCAAATTAGTTTCTAGCACAAGAATCATAAAAAAAAAGCCAGAAAGCTTATGAAATGTATTTTAATTCCACATTTCTTGCATGTGTTTTTTAATGGGTTTTTCCCAGGAGTGCTGAACACTCTGACTCTGTTTCAACAAACATTAAAATGCTTTATTGGATTGACAATAGGATGCTCAGCATTTTCTAGAACTATACCTACATGAAATAGCAAGAAGAAAACCTTTATACAAGATGCTTTTTTATATTCATATTTCCTTCTAAACTCGAAGTCTCGCTATTAAGTACATAAAATAGTCTATAATGTTGGAAACAGTCCTGCAGGTTCATACCTCTAAAGACAGTTGCCCGCTAAAGTCAATAGGACCATTCAGTTCTATGAAGTTAAAAGGTATATGGTGTTTGCAGGATAAAGACTGCCGTAAAAGAGTTCAGTCAGAAGTCAAGCAGCACTCCCTTAAAGGACATACTTCTGTATTTAACAGTTACAGAGAACATTGGCAACCAAGTATAAAGTGCTTGGAGAGAGATTTTATATTTTACTTGTATATTACAGCTGGCATAACTACAACACAGCTTTCCCACCAGATAATTTTAAAAACAACTAATAATTCCCTAAAAAAAAAAATCTAGTAAAAATCCAGAAAAAGCTCTCCAGAATGGGTCATTAAATGTGGCACTGTGAATTGAAAAGAATTTTAGAGATCTTCAGTTTGATAATCTTCTTTTCTTGCCTAGTTTTTCTGCTTTCTTAACAATCAACACATGCTTCAGGATTATCAAACAACAGAATTACAAATAGTACCTCTGAAATATCAAAATGAAACTCTAAAGTCTTCCCTGGTAGCTCCTTGGAGGCACTGTTCCACACTCGATGAATTTCCATTTTTGAAAGATCGCTGTGTTGATAGGATGGTAAAACTAAACTGGCAGAACGAGAAACTACCAGCTTCAGGATATTCAACGCCTCTCTCCAGTGAATGCTCTAGAAATAGGTATATTTAATCAGCAGAGAGAAAGATTCATGTACATTAACAATTATTTACATTTTACAGTCATATCTTTTGTCTCATAATAAAAACACTGAATTCAAATATTATTATTCTTTCTCACTCTTGGCCAGTGACTTGCAGAATAATTTCAACAGCAGAGACCAAGTCTTGCCTAAGGTGTCATTGTTAGGGAAATGGCCTGCAACCTGGGAGACTTGAGTGCCAGCTTGTTAAGTGCTTTAAAATCTCCTACCTGAACGCCTTAATCAGTACGACTAAATGTAAGGGCCACTGCAGAACACAAAAGCTGACCACACAGGCTCTTTACAGCTGTGAATTTCTAGTAGAAATATGTGTTTTCCACTTGTCAAGGATCAGGTGCAGGATTCTCTGAAGGGAAGTGCTTATGCCATGTTTCCCTCATGCTAATAATAAAAAAGTGTGTCTGGTATTAACCTTACATTGTAGTGTAGCTGCAGCCTAACCCTTCCCACATAGTGAATGCACAGCTGGGCATCTTATCTGGGGATGCACAGCCTATGAGGCATCAGGATGTTGACAGCACACTGGATAGTTGCAGTCCTCCCTGCTACTGTAGTCTTAAATTCTTACAAAAAAAATAAATTTCTGAGATTAAATACTGCTAAGTTCCTATAAAGCAGACATGGCATTTACCTGTACATATTTTTCAATGGTTTTTAGCACTTCCATGTTAAACTGTTTCACAGGAATTGCTGACAGGTCCATATAACTAAGAAGACTGTAGATCATCTGTAAGAGGGACTGTTGCATACTAGGAAGGCCTTTTTCCAGTAGCTGTTCAAAAAGAAAAAGTGAAAATAACTAAATTTTCAGATATTTCTTCTTATGGAAAAAGCTACTACTTTCATGAATACCATTTGCACTGTTCATCACTCATTCATTTTGCAATGTCATTGTACAACTATTTTACAATTAATGATGATACAAATGTGAAATTAAAAAGAGCTTTAAGTTGGGAGCCAAATGCTAGCCTGTTTTGATAATGAAACATACGTTTTATATATGCCTGCCCTAACTTATCCAGAAAACACAGTCAGCAACTGAGAAAACTGGTAGGTAAAATTTACCCTGTAATTGGGGAAGCACATCCAATAAAAACAGGGGAGTATCTTTTTATGTCTACCTTTGCTGAAAGTCAGTGAGAAAAAAGAAAACACACTGAAGAAACAAAACTACTACTATTCAGACATCAATATATATTTATCCAAATATACCTCGCTGCCAGTGCTCACTGGCTGTTAACTGCCAAGGAAACATTTTCTGTTAAGGAGGAGTTGGAGTCCCCAGGCTCTCTTACTGTAGAGGCTAATACAAAGAAGGGCTTGATCTAAATCCCGGAATTTTGGAACACCTGAGTGTAAATCCCAGAATACCACAATGAACTTTGGAAAGGCAACTGTGTTCATATATATACATGACTGTAAGCCAGGAGGTGTACAGACAGCCATGCTATGTTTGCACATGTGTGTGAAATATCTCAGCTGAAAATTTCCTGGAACGTAGTACATTCCTTCATTGGTGACAGGTACTGTCTCACCCCACAAATTTCAGAGGCGACCAAATGTTATTGCTGGAGGTTATTGCAGGCTCAGGACTAGACTCTATCCTTCTACTCAGACCAACAAAAAAAGTTCTTTTAACATTGGTTACTTGAGATATTAGAATCTAGAAAATAATTACTTATAACAACTCTATGTTATCTCGTGTCTGCCTTCAGATATTAGATGCCTACACTGATCTGAATGAAAAGTCTCCTCTTTCTATTGAATGAATGAATGTTTCATGACAGCCAAAATGGAGTGATCAGGTGGGACACACACCTATCTCATCCCACTAAATATCTTCTGATTTCTTCTTCAGTAAAAGATTCATGAAACAATGTAGGCAAACTCCATTAACAGCACAAGAGATGGAACGCGCTATGCTTTATCTGTTCCTCTACAAAAAAACAGCAGTAGTACGTGGTAACCTGCTTCAGCTCATGGATACCTTTATGGAGAGATGAAACATGCTTCGCAATTCTTCTTCAAAACAGGGTTATAGAATTTTTCTTGGCTTTCATTAGGATCTTGCAATGGAAGGTTTCATTCCTTCCTTGTAAACATATTACATGATGCAACATATCAGCTGGTGTAAGAGGAATAAAGGATTAGAAGAAACTATCCAGATGAGACAAAGAGGTTTTTTTCTTGTCTGTCAGAGGCTACTGCACTAGATAATCACTTTTATGATAGGAAAAGGGATTCTTGGAAAATAATATGAATTTTGCCTGTATTGGTGGTTAGAAAGCTATCCTAGGAACTTTATCTCTGAAAGCTTCACATTTCCACTCCAGCTTGTATAAAGTTGTCAACAGAATTCATTGACTTGAACAGCTCTTGGTCTTTAAATTCTAAACATGTGTGGACTGTGACAGCTTTCACTTGTTCAGATGAGTATTTATGATGGTTGATACACCAAGTATGTGCTTAAATACATCATAAATTTCTAAACAAGAAAGAGTGCTTCAGTTTAAAAGAAAGAACAGCAACTTCAAAATGCATTTAGTTAGTACAGTAAGAATTCTTCTGCTGGCAAAAGTAACAAAAATAGTTGCAAGATGGAGCTGTGGTAACACATTTGAATCAGTGAGTTCATATGAACTATTTTGAAGAATTGTGGATTCCTCACTTGTAAGTGTGTGGCAACTATCAGGGTCTATGTGGAGAGCAGAGCCTGCTCCCTCAAGGGCTGCCAGTGCTGGTTGCTGCTGGTTGATGTGGCTGCTGGGTTGCTGCTGCAGAAGACAGTTCCCTTTGACGTTCAAAATTTGGCAGTAGGTGAGAAGAGATAGCTCTTGGGCTATATTGGTCAGTCAAACAAAGTTTGAAGCAGGCATTTCACACAAAAGCCATGTCTGACAGGCAAGCCATTAGTGAGATAATGCCTGATCTAGGACATGCTTCTTGCACAGTTCGTTTATAGGAGACAGGAACACATTGTTTATCCCGGTCCAGGGATTAATATAAAGGGGAAACATATTCTGAGTGCTGGAAAAATCTTTTCCGCAGCCACAGCAGGCTGAACAAAATGGTTTCTTGTCTCTTGCTCCTCCTCCAGACCAGCAGCTACTCTATGCCCATACAAATATTCCCTAGACATGACTCAACAGAGTTGCAGTCAATTTAAAAACAGAGAAAGGAAGTTGTGCTTACTATTCTGTCATCCTTCAATGATGGTACTATGTGAGGAATGTGCCTTAATTATGGTCAAAAACCCGTCTGACCTGCTGTTAAAACAGTAGTGTGGTGCCGATCTACAGCAAGGAGGAAGTGCAAAGACTGTCCAGATACATGTCCAAACCCATTTCAAGTGGGGCAAGATTACACATTATGGCCTTTGTGGAGGTGCTGCATCACTAGTAAATGTACATAGAGTAATGAAGGAAAAACAGAGTGGCAAATATTTCCCATGGCTGGGAAAGCAAAGGAGAAAGAGTTTAAACCTCAATTTGTACAGCATTTGTTTAGTAGGAATACAACTTTCTGCTGTGAAGGACACACTTGGTTCTGGGGGATTCAGAGTTGTGTTTGAAGAGCTAATAGCTCTTCAGAGTCTTTGAGTTTGAAGACAGACTGAAAAACCTCAAGGTTCTGTTTTAGTCTGCACAAAAGAGAGTCCTAGGTTTCACCATCAGTTAAGATCTGGTATGATTGTTTACTTAGAGCCTCCATGTGTGAACAAGGTGAGGAAATGCAGCTTGAGGTAGCAGGGACAAGTTTGCTCTGAAGTCTTAAGTGAATGTGGAAGCACAGCTTGGCTTCTCAGGCTCTTGAAAATCTGTGGATAACCAATATCAGAGATGCCTGCGGGGTTTTTGTGACCCTTTCACAGAGAGCAGAATTAACCTGCTAGAAAAAACAAAGCTGCTCTAAAGAATACAGAACTGTCCTCTTCTCCCTGGACGAGAGGGAAAGGTGAATGCATCTCACTACAGCAGGGAAGTAAAGGGATAAATCTGAGAACTCCACAAGTAAATGGTGTCTGGATACTAATCTGACACAGCAGGCAGAAGATCAAGTAGTCTTAAGCTAAATAGCAGAACCGAGCCTTCGATCCTCAGTAACAATGCTGCATCATCTTTATACTCCACGTATGAGAAATGTTAGGAGTAAGCGAAGAGCATAGGGGAAAACCTGGGAAGCAAGATGATCCCGCTCAATGTTAGAGGAATGCACATGCATTTATACCAAAAACCAGATCCTTATAGAGTGGATGATATTTATGCTGCTAAACTCCTTCTGTAATTAGTCCTTCTCTTATTTTCCTCAGTGGGATAAAAGTTGTCCAGTTTCAGTTTCACAGTGGAAAATCTGACTGGCTGGTGATTGAAGCTGCTTTAAGATGTATCAGCCCTTCAGACCTTTTCTGCTTTTTACACTTAATCTTAAACAACAGCTACAGAGAACTCCCAATAATCTGCAGGCAGATTTCACATCTTTGGCTTGTCAGGTAGCACAAGTGTTAAAACAGTAAAAAAATGTTTGAAAACTTACCTCAGCCAAATATGTAACCATACTCAAAGTAATATCAGCAAACGCTTCATGAAGGTAACGGCAAACCACGTTTACCCAGGTAGCACAGTCCCTCGTATAGCTGTGTGTTTTATAAAGGGTCATGACATGTGCAAGATTTGATAGCTTGGGGTTCTTCTCCTCCAAACAAACCTGATCAAATGTAAAGTGTCAAAACATATTAATACAAGGGAACTGCATTTACGGGGCTTGAGGATGAACAAAGCAGTAAATAAATTTGATACCTGAGCAATCCTTTCAGCTATATCTTTACAAAACTGGTTTGGGCTGTCAAAATGTTGAATTAAATGTGGCAGGAGACACAAAACGTTCAGTGGAAATCCTAGAATAGGAAAACACAGAACAACAACAACAAAAGAGTATATTTTGGACAGTGATTTTTAAGTCGGTGTTTCATGGGAGGTCACGGTTTCAATACTAAATTAGCCATAAACTCACATGGATCTTGTCAGGCTGTTCATGCTACTGACCATGCTACATTTGTATTAAAGGAGTATTAACTCGAAAATCCAGAATATCATTTAGGCAACAGTACTATTATGAAGTATGAACCTATCTCTGCAAATCCTGCTGGACAAAGAGGCGTTTACACAAAAAAATCACAAAAAAGTGCATCTCTTATTCCTGATGGAGACTATGTTTCTTTTTTCCACTTATCTGGGTTACTGACAGTCTTATCTGATGGCACTTTTATTACTGCTGCTAGAACATAACAAGTCATTCAGTGAGTATTGATAAATGAACAACTGTTTTCTTCAGGCTGCCAGGTGCAGCTTCCATTGGTTTATATTGTTCAAGTTGATAATAATCATAAAGCAAAATTCTGATATAACTGGTCAGATGAGACTACTCAAATGGGTGTTTCTGAAGCTAGAAGATGTCCCCTGCACCAAGTGCTAGCCAGTGTCATTAGTGTAAGGTCTCTGCCTGGAGCTGAGATTCAGCTCTAGGGCATCCAGTCTTAGCTCAAGGAAGCTTATGGGCAGTGGCTGTAACAGGGAGCTATTACAAAAGCTACTCCAGTGCAGGTGGGAGCTCAGCAGTCAAGAAATTGCATCCAAACACAACCTCTTTTTTTTCAAAAGAAAAAACCTGATCTATGAAAATAACTTTCTAATCACTCATTCCCTCTTGTCCTACACAATTAAACAAGTTAGGAGCACAATTTCCCTGGGCTTTCTTTATACTCCAGGAGAAGAAAAGCTACCTTGAGATGGTATCGTCACAGCCCATGTGTGAACTGCTCAACTCAAGTCTGGAACACAGGAGCCACACAGGTCCTTAGGGATGGGCAGGCTGTTTGTGCCATTCATCCCCTTACTCTGTGTCTAAGCTTGTTATAACTTAGTTGCAAAGCCTGCGCAGTTGTCCTAATATCTGTGTTTCTGATTGAAATAGAGGAGTAAAAATCTGGAACAATACAGAAACTACCTTCAAGAAATATGATACAGAAGTGGTCAGCTAAACAGTTGGGAATTTAAAAATGTTACTGTACTTCCTAATAACTGAGGCCTCTCTCACATTCACTAATGTGCTATTGTAGTTTACCTAAAAAGTGTACAAGGGTTTTCAATATTTAAATTTCTAGGGAAAACTTCATGAAACACTAATTTAATATCAAGTAATTAGAAATATTCTGAAAAGAATTCAATGGAGAAGCTGCCCAAAATAGGTTCTAGAAAATTTGACAGTATCTGTTAGCATCTCTCTAACATATATCCTAATGTAACTCTATCAGCACTCAGAAACTTTATATGCTGCTAAGCTCTGGAAATGAAATGTTAAATAATACATGACCCCTCTCCTCCAAAACCTTATAATGCAGTACATTATCTTTTCAGAAATGTGTTATATTGCTATGAAATTTTCAAAGAGCCCACCCAGTTCAAAGCAAAAGCCCATTATGTTGCAAGAGAAGGGAAGGTGACATTTTTTGTTTTGTTCAGACAGCCTAATGAGGTCTGTCACCAAATGTCAAAACAATGGAAGCTGAAAGAGGGGAAAGCACGCTGGTTTTACCTATAGCTTGAGAGGAATCCACCATGGATATTCGAGACACTGGTGTCAGCAAACTGAAGAGCTGTAGTGTGAGATCAGTGGTAGTAAGGGAGGTGAATCCTTTCAGGAGTAGCTGCTGAAGCCCTGAGAAGTCTGTCCACTTCAGCTGCCCTTGCAACTTCTCTAACTTCTCCCGGTTTTCAGCTTTATCTAGTGGCAAATGAGCCAGAAGTTTATTCAGTAACCGCAATGCCATTAGATACTCAAACTCAAAATCTGATTCCATCAAAGCTACAGCAACCCAGAAGATGGTTGCCAGTAGGTTGGTTGGATTGTTAATATGGGATGGGTCAGTCAGACTGTCCTTTAGAGAAGATGAACTTCTTGTTTTAGAGGACAGGCCTTGCTGAGTACACGCCTGAATTCTGTCTAGCGTGGCACTGCGTGGTGGGTCTGAAGACTTGTCCACATCTCCAAACTTCTTGGGTACTGAGAAGCTTCTCTGGTGCCTGCTTCGTTCAGCAGTGGCTGTGTTACCACTTGCAGGATTCACATTCAGCTGCCCTGTGCTCTTTCGGTTTGCAGTCAGCTTGGTGCTTGATGTTAAATCTGGTGAAGATGAACTGAAACCAAAACACATACACACCAAAGTGTGAATGCACAGCTTGAAACTTGTATATACTGGATGCAATTTAAGTATTTATCAAACTGTAAATAAATATTTACATAGGAAGAGTAAAACACCACACTGTCTATTGCTCAAGGTCTGGGTTTTTTTTTCCAGAATTGCCCACAGACATTTCCAAAGTGAGGTTCATATGGCACTGTACCAAACCAGAGCAGGATAGCCTACAGTTTAGATAGGTAAGAATGACATGGGGATAAGAGATACAGAGCTATGAAGTGACTTGTGGAAATGCCCATATATACTGTGGGCAGTGGTAGAACAGAAAACAATTTGAACTTAAAAAGGTCCTCATCAGTGGAGCAAACCCCGAACTTGGCACAGCTGGCAAGAAAAATGCACAATGGCTTACTGGCTAATACTGAAACCTGTGGACAGAGAAAAACTTGTATCTTAAGCAGGAGCACAAATATACCACATTATCTTCAAGAAACCTGTCATGTGGCTGCTTAAATTCTTGCCAGTACAAGTCCTTCAGGAATCTTGTTATCATTGCATTCTCCCCTGCCTGTATCCTAAGTTCAACATGGATTGCAGAAAGATGTGTTTCAGTTTCAGTGACTGATGCCTCCTAATGGACTACTGATGATGCAGACAATCCCTATCAATTACCTGTAGAGATGAACATGCTGTGTTGGTACATGCAAGGGAAGTTTGTTCTGGAGATCTAATTCCTGACTCTCTGATCTCGTTGCCACCTCACTATAAGTTCCTATTGTCTATAATATTTGAAGATGATCTCATGGAATCAACAGTGTCAGGGTAAAGAATATTGCATCCCACTGCTTTCTGGAGTGTTTCTCATTTTCTGCTCCACCTTACTCTTTCCTGAAATGTGGACTAACAAAAGGTAAATAGCTCTTACTTTAGAAAGCAGAAGCTGTATTTCCCCATCTCTACTCTTTCACAAAACAATACTTGTGTTCTGGCACTGCAGTATAAAACAGAGCACCCTGCCTACTAGCTCAGAAATAATAGCCTTTGTACTTTTGTTCTGCATGTAAATCTTGGTAACTTACTGACATTAAAAAAAAAAAGTTTCTTATTCTGTTGCTGTTATTAGAAGTCAGATAGACAGTCATCTCCCTCGGTGCTCAGTACAGCTGTGTTACGGAAGGAGCCTGCAATTTTCCTCCATGTACAAAGGTCTACTTTAAGGTCAAGGGTTTCACAAAGATAGTCTACATGTCTGCCAAAATTCATGGGTTATGTAAACATGGGACAAAATTCTCCCTAGTTTGAGTAAGGAGAACAAATAATTTACTTCTTGGGGAATAATTCATCTGAGAATGACAGGTTGTAAGAAACTAATATTAGAAAAAAACTTGCTTCTTTCCAGATACGTTTTCATTTATATGGTAGTAAGGTGTAAAAACTTACCATATTTTTAATGGAAGTTAAATTAAGTTATAGCCAAGTAGCAGCAGCCACAGTTTACAAAGCATGGTAAAGTTAGTTATATCAACAGTATTTCAACTACTGCTCAATTTGGCTGAGATGTGTTCTCAGTGTAGTTTTCTGAAGGTTAAAAATGATCTATCTTATGAAACTTATTTTATGCTGATTGCATGCTTAATATCATGAGACACTGTAAAAAAAAGATAGAGTTAGGAGAACTGTGTCCAGTTTTGAACTCTCAAGAGAGACAGAGTCCAGTGGAGGGCTACAAAGATGATGAGAGGACTGGAGCACGTCTTTTATGAAAAAAGGCTGTGAGGCCTGGGGCTGTTTAGCTTGGAGAAGGCTGAGGGGGTAACCTTATCAACACTTAAAAATACCCAAAGGATAGATGTCCTTTTGCCCCACGCAAGTCTTTTTTCTGTGGTGCACAGTGACAGGACAAGGGGTAATGGGCACAAGCTGGAACACAGGAAGTTCCACTTGAACATGAGGAGAAACTTTGCTGTGAGGGTGAGGCACAGCACAGGCTGCCCAGGGAGGGTGTGGTGTCTCCTTCTCTGGAGGTTTCCAAACCTGCCTGGACATGTTCCTGTGTGATTGGATTGAAGTTGAATTGGATGATCCCTAGAGGTCTCTTCCAATCCCGGCCAGTCTGTGATTCTGTAATAGGCTCTTACCGTGATAACACCGTCAAAAGATCACTGTTCTTCAAACAGTCAGACAGATTATCCACAGCAGCTTCCAAAGTCAGTAGTGCCTCCATTACATACCCCTATCAATGCACAAGGTTAATCGTTTCAACAAAGAAATTAAAAATAGTTGACATTTAAAAATCTTCAGTTCATAAAAGGAACAGGCACCTACTGAAAGCCTATAATTTCACCTGAAAAAAGAAAAACACATCAATGCCACTGCCCTGAACATTAAATTGTCACTAAAAATATGTTTTATTTTCTGCTCTGAATGATCTATGAAGGCATGCAAGAAGGGCACATATCTCATCAGGGTATTGGTAATGGCATACAGAACCTCTGACTTGCAGGTCACTGTTATAAATTCTGCACAAGTAGTTGTGACAGAATATTACTGTCATCCTGTGGCAGTTTCATTACCTAAGTAAAATACAGAGATGATGTCAGTCTATTTCTTATTAAGTGCTAGCAGTTATCTTTATGAAGTCTTGAATGTCGCAATAAATAGTCTCTGATTGTAGAATTTCAGTGTGTTTAGCTAAACCAAGTGAACACCATAGCTAACTAAGACCGGACTGAATCAAATTAGCTCAGTGCAAGTTTTGTATTGTTATACATGTTGTGGATTTTTCAATTCCAAAAGATGTTAATGTTTGAGAAATGAAGTGGTGTCTACTTCATGTCAGATTACATCACAGACAGGATAATGGGTTCCTTCGGCACAAATTAATGATGTAAAAAGGGAGAAAAAGGTCATCATGAAGATTTTACTTCGAATGACATCTACCAATGTTTTCTAGTTGCTCTCTTCAGAGCTATATAAGATTGTAACAGCCTAACAAAGGCTTTCATGAGGTACATATGGATCCAGTAAACTCAGATGTAGCCTTTTCTAAGGCCACATTCTACTTGGCATCATTTGACTCCAGAACATCTTGTTAAAATGGTGATTTTAAATTAACTATACAGTAAATCAACAGTACCAAGAAGCACTAGGTACACATACATACCTGAATCTCATCTCCATGCTCTCCAATAACTTCAACCAATCTTGACAGGAGGTCAGACAATGCATGTGCAGAAAGGGGCTGCTTTAGGGCCCTGAATATCTGGAAAGAGCGACCTGCGTAATGTCTCGAAGAGCTTGAAAGAGCTGTTTGTAAAGCAACTTCACTCAGATGCTGCTCCAAATGAAAACCTAAGTGAAAGAATACTATGTCAATGTATTTCTTTTAATGACAGACTTTATTGTGAGTCATAAACAGGCTGCATCAACTCTGTGGGGAGGATATGCACTGTGTTGTATCTTGATGATCCTGTGAGAAAGGGAGACAGAAATGTCTGTATTTGGGAAAAATTCCCAATGTTTACATTTATTTAACACAGAATGTAAGGAAATTAAACTGCAAAACCAAAATTCTGCATCTGCACAAGTTTGTCAGCAAAAACCTGAGATTGTTCATCTGATTTTTTTTAAACTTTTTTTTTTATTATTTTTACAGTTCCTGGACAAACTTTCAAGCCATTCACTATTCTTGCTGGCAGCAACACAGTAACTTCTGAACACTCCTAAACCTAAACCCAAGATGAATTACGAGAATTAGCTGAATTAGTTTAAGAAGGCTTTGGATAAGATCTTAAATATAAATATTTATGCTGCATTCTGCTTTTATCATGGACGATGTTTAATTAGTGACTGTGTTGGTTTTCAAAACACAATCAGTAAATCTCCCAAGTTCCAAAAACATAATGAATTAAAACTAAACTTTTTTTGCCAGAAGAAATTAAACGAAGTACACTTACTTAGTAACTGTGATGTCTTTTAACAACAGGCCACAGAAAAGCTTTAATATGGTAGAATCAATCAAAAAGCTTTCTACTAACGGCTTTGATGAAATGTTTGATTTAACATTCAGCCACAGTCCAATCTAAAATGGTTTTTTAAGCCATTCTTTCATGTCATACATCCTTAAGACATACAATTTGTCATGCTTCTGCATAAGCAGATCTACTAAGCGACAGGATAAACATTCAGTATGACCTTGAGGAAATACTCTTTAAATTATGAAAGGAAAAAAAACTTACTACCTGACTTGGAATCTTTAAATACAGATACAACATGACGCAGAAAATTGGTAAGCTGTTCAGCGCTCTTGGTGTTCTGATTTTTGGGTGTGATATCTTCATGGCACCACAGTGGACCAAATGCCCTTAAAGGAATATGTAACGAAGTGCAAAATTTGAGTTATCTGACACAAATGTAATCAGTTAAATATATAAACAGTAAAGGCAATTAGATATTTCCAGGGCCACAGCCTGGAAAAGTTGCAAATGAACAGAATTTTATGAGCAAATTACAAGTAAATAAATATTTCTGTTTTAAAATATGTGACACAATTTAGAGACCAGCATAAGCAAATCCCTGTTTTTAAATTTATCATTGACCCTAGGATCTGCTGGCTGTAGACAAAAGCTAGTATTAGTTATACAACAGCCTTTTACTGTGCCCTGTATACATCCTATCTAATTTTATGAAAATAAAACTGTCTTCTTCCATTATTTCGTAGTTGAACACAGTACTGTCCATAGTACCCAATTAAACATGTTATTCCTGTCAGGCAACATTTTTTTCCTGTTGTTCCTGACACTGTAGTGCTTTTAAGTACCTGTCTACTTCTAGAAGTACCCATAAAAGAGGAATGGGAGTTTGTAATTTCCATAAAAGCTTGGTCATTTTCCTTTGAGTCTTCAAGTTGCTACACATAATTGTAGAGAAGGCATCAAAGTATGTTTCAAGTGCAAACATATCCTCTGCTCATCTCCATTACCTGGTTGTCAAAAATTCAATTAATTTGTTTGCTTTCTCGTCTGTTTCAGCAGCAGTGTCCATGTCCTCAACCTCTTGTGTAATCTGTGGGAGATTTCCACTGCTGCCTCCCAGACTGATACTGGAGGAGGTGGAGCTGGAGCTCAGTCCGGAGTCTGGCACCGGAGACGACTGGTATTCCCGCAGAAAGTCAAAGCCACCTGCCAGTCGAAAGGGAGGAGATAAGGATGGAATGAACTGCTGGGCCAGTGTTAGAGATGAAAGTCTTCTCCAAGCAGCTCTTTTAAGAGTCAGCAGTAGAGACCTTCTACTGGGAAACATAGGAAAAACCCACAGAACACAACAGTCCACAAAAACACCAAGGGGAGTGAACGGTACTGTGTTTAGAAACATGCAGAATCCAATAGAAAATGAAAAATATCAGTGGTCAGTTTGGGGCTTTTTTTTCTGCACAAGAGTTACAGTGCTTGAAAAACAATAATTTCAGGGCATTTTACATTCAGAAGTATGACTTTTTGCTAAATGAGTTTTGAAGTTCTCTAAGGGCATGCAAAGTTCAGCTCATTTCTCTGAACTAGTCTGACGAGGAAAAACTCTCTGCAGGGTGGAATTTTTAAGACAGTGATGTTGTTCTAATTTTACAAATGTAATGGAAAGCAAGACACAAATGTTTTAAGGCTTCTGTTCAACACCTTTAGTAACTGTAAACACTGGACTACACATACTAAATATTTTCAGCATTAAGATAAACATCTGAGTAAGAGTTCTGCTACATCAAAAGCTTGACACACAACTTCAGAGATGAAATTAGAAACGAAGACCTGATTTAGACTGCAAGTCATCTGTATCTAGAAGAGGAAAACTAGCTTTGTAGGACGACTGGGAGCAGAAGAGAGGCCTCTCTGCTGACAAGTTCCATTGTCGGACAGGAGACTCTTAATTTAGTTGACTGACATTATGTGGAATGAACCTGAGCCAAAGTATTTTCAATTAGGATTCTTTGCTATAGCTACTCACTCACTCTCTCACTCTTCTTTATATTACCTGCTCAAAAAACGGTCCGAATACAAAGTTTTGGTAACTTCTTGGACTTAGGAGGCCCAGACACAGGGCACCAATTATGTTATTCAGATACAGGAATGAAAACATTTTTTCTTTCTGGCAGAAAAGCAGTGATATAATTTTAATGTAATAATTTTGTTCTGTATTTAATAATTCATGGACATGCAGTAGAAAAGAGATCTACACACTCAAGACAGGAAATTCATGTGCGAGGTAATTTTGCACAGACAGTTTTCAGAATGAAACCTCAATGGCCAAAGTAATTCACTAATCTGAAATACCTATCCCTTTTTCTCATTACTTTAATTTTTTCTGGTGTCTCATAAAATAATCCAGTCAGTTATAAACTAATACTCATTATAAAGCCACACTATTAATTTAGTTTTGGTTATCTTCCTAAAGAACCATGGGAACTCATTTGATAATATTTCCTTTTAATATTTCACTGTATGGTAAAATTCCTCATCCTTTCCCAGACAACCAATACTACTCACAACTCTACATTGGTTCTGTGATTCCTTCAAATCTCAACAATATGCTTGCTTTTAGTAATATATTTATTAATTTTACTAATATTACATGACAACAGTAAATCTAGCTAGCAACTTTCTACAAATTGTTCCCAATCAACTCCTTAAAAATAGGGAAATTGTTAAAAGTTAACAGAAAACCTCTCTTGCTAGAGGTCTCAAGTAAGCCTCCTAATGCAGAAACAGATTTCAGGACAGAAATTGAGTCTGTTGTCTGTGATATAAAGGAGGGTGCATATCATATGAAATTTAACCTAATAATGGAAATCTGCGCTGCACATTCTCACTGCTCTTCCCGCGTTGGAATTATTTATTCATTTCTTTTGAAGGCTTATGAGTGATTACACTCATTTAAAGTAGTCCTGACTCCTTGAGGGGGAAGTTAGGAAGTTATTAGCCGTATTAATTTTTACAATTCTACACTATGTATTTTGCCTTCCATCGGGATCATTCTCACTATAAAAAAAGCTATCTATAATAATTTGAGTGCATCTCCAGGGTAGCATACATAGAATGAATGTTAAAAGGAACTGTTCACATTTGCCACTTCTCTACTTTAATTTACCAAAACTCTTGTAGTTTAGAAAGTAACCTTGACATCCTACTGTATCATACAATGTTCTTTTCTTCTTCTGCTTTATTACCTGTATAAAGATATTCAGGTAAGTATGCTGGTTGTACTGTCAGAGTCTTGGTCTCATTCATCTCTCTGGTCTGAAGAAGCACTGAGGCAATGGCTTGATAGTTGCTATTGCAAGATAATGCAATCAAAAGATGAAGCAGTAACTTTTTACTGTGTTCAAAGACCTCAGGGCGGTAATGGTCAAGACCTACAAGAAAAGGTTACAGCAATCACTGATTATGAAGTAATAATAAACAAGTTCACATTCCAGAAATAGCAAAAATTCCAAGGCAGTTCATGGCAACAGTGCAAATAAACAAAAGACGTGGTATTTCCAGACACAGTTAGTAGCTTTTTCACTTAGATGTAAGTGTATATTTAGTTTCCAGACTAAAGTCTCATAGAGGAGGTACAAAACAAAGTGTGCAACCACAAGTTTATATATTCTGTTTCACTGCAGTGTTAATTTGACTGGTCTGGAGGACTTCTAAAGATGATGAATTCTTAGTAGTCGTTGTAATTATGTTGCATACCTCATTATCTGGCTGTTTTGCACAGATACTAGTTTTACAAAAAGTGTAAGAGTTAGTTACTAATCTATCAAGAAAGGAACTGATGGCCAAAATCCCTTGAAAAAGAACTTCAGCTACCAGTGAGTAGCATGAGAAATTATCCACTACCTCAGGGTGTCGAACTGAAACTGCAGGTCTAGCATGGAGAGACTCTGATGTGGTTAGCACTAGTCCTGTTTGTAAGGTTTTAACACAACCTGAATAATTCACAGATTAGAGATACAAAGGAAACAGATGGTTGTAAAATAAACTGTACTCTGTGGTAGTAATCTATTTTTTATTCTCTTTCAGTATCTTCCTGCATGTTTAAAACCATTTTCTTCTGTTCAGTGCTGAAAAAATTGTTTTCCTCTTCAGTTCAGCTTTCTCAGGCTACATTTCTCTTTAAAAAGAAGCTCCTTCATTACTCTAAGTGGCAGTGGCCAACAAGTCTTTCAAATCAGGTGTTTTCTAGTATACCTAGTTGTGCTGATTCTTGTCTGGCCTGCAAAAAGTGAAGCTGCCCACACTGCCATAGTCTAAACAATGTGTCTTTGGCTGCTATGCACAGGTCATTGGAGTTCCTGTGACCCTTGGTCTTAATGATCTGCTCATAGTCTCCTCTGAAAAAAAACAGCCAACCTGCCAACCTCTTTTTTGGCTTCTTTAAGTTTTCTGCTCTTACTCTCCCTTTTTTTTTTCCTTCCACTTGCCAAGAGATAATGGACACATCCTATCTTGTCCTAATATATACTGAAAAGGACATAGAAAGTTCTTTCAGTTAAAAGTAAATTCTATATTGTCAGCACTTGTGACAAATCCTGTTAAACCTTAGAGTTGTATGAAAGTATTGACGTAGATAATACTAACTATGAAGCAAGAAAGATAGTTCAGTCTAAGTGCTTGTTCAGTGCTGGGCCTTTCTTTAACTTGGATCTGAGTTCCTGAGAGGATAAACTTCCGTGACATGGACTCCGTGGGAAAAGAATCAAGCTGCTCAATTTATTCCACGTTGGTTGCAAAAGAGTTTTTAAACAGCAGTGATTTTCATGCTCTACTGACATAGGCAGGTCCACAGCAGCAGTCATAGAATCACAGAATCATAGAATCATAGAATCACAGAATGGTAGGGTTGGAAGGGATATTTAGAGATCATCTAGTCCAACCCCCCTGCAGAAGCAGGTCCATCTAGATCAGATCACACAGGAACATGTCCAGGTGGGTCTAGAAGACCTCCAAGGAGGTAGACTCCATAATCCCAATGGGCAGCCTGTGCCAGGGCTCCCTCACCCTCACAGTAAAGAAGTTTTTTCTTATGTTTAAATGGAACTTGTTGTGTTCCAGCTTCATCCCATTACTCCTTGTCCTGTTGCTAGCTACAATAGCAAAAAGAGATGTACCACCCTCCTGACACCCACCATTTAGGTATTTGTAAATATGAATAAGATCCTCCTTTAATCTTTTCTTTTCAGTTTACTCTCTACTTCATTATCAGTACTACAAACCATCCAATAGCCTATTAAGCATACAGTGCAAAATCTTTTCATTTTAGTATTTTCTCACTCCTTCCAATAAATGGAAGGAGAGAGATTCTCTCTTATGGAAAACCGCAATATTGAGACATTGCATGAACTGATCAGTAAAGATATTTTTATAATGGATTACTAATATTATAACTCAATTTCTGTATATGTTTATTTGTGTGGCTCTCTGACGGTTCCTTAAATCTTTCCTAACTGACATGGCCACACTGCTGCACACTTCTTCTGTGTTAAGTTATTCATTCTTGCGAGAATTTCTAACTATAAACACCAGTTTTCTCACACTTGTTACAAATCATACTAAAGACATTGTTTGATCTGTTATGGTTATTGATTTGATTAATACACTTATTCAGTTCTGTTTTAGCTGTCTCTTACACTTAGAATGTTCACAGCAACGTAAAAAAGAAGAAAAAAATTGTTATAGACAGCCTACAAATAGATCTACAAAATCAAAATAGATTTAACTCTCGAGTGAAGAATATATGTGAAATATGGTATTGAAACTGACTCAGGAAATCACTTCAGATATGATCCCGGCTATTATTCTTGTGTTTCATTAGAAGTTAGTTGAAATCAATATGCTAATATATAAAACTTGACTATCTGATAAATGTGCATTTTCCAAAAAATCCTACTATATAAAATATTTCAGACAGAGCAGTTGGTAACATAGTAGCTGAAAAAGAGAATGAAGTATCTTCTTCAATTGTATACTGAAGTATATTTCATATTCTACTACTGTGCTGTAACCTCCTAATTCAATCTTTCTTGCCTGCTCAACAACATACTCTCCCCAGATTGACAGTGAATAGACTTAGTGGTAACTATGGTGACTGAATGAGAAATGGTCTGCAATCTCCAGTTACAATAAATTTCTTTCACAAGTGTCTGGTGTTGTTTATTTGTGAAAACTATTATTTATCAACCATGAAAGCCAGGGAAGGGCTTTTAATGCTATATGCTCTTGTGTGATGAAAAATTAGGCCACTCATCTTTCATGATGTGAAGTGGCAGTATAAAGAAGGTAACACCCTCCAGTTGAAATGTGTTGCAGTCAAAACCAGACACAGCAGTGGGGAACATGCAGTGCCTCTACATGCAGGTACGTAAGGGAAGACATTGATGATAAAGTATTCCATTAGAGCTCAAATTAATGAAGCTTGCTCTCCAGTGGTCTGTGTCCTACCTTCAACATCTCTGCAGTACAGTAATCTCGACTGTCTTACATAACATTTTTGCAAAGGCAAGAGAAAGCATTTGTGTGTGTACAGTCCGGGTCTAAGGCATGTCCTACCAGCCCAGCAGTCCACTATAAACCAAGCTGTACAATGGCTGAATTGCTATGGGATTTTTAGAGATATTTTAGGATTTTCAAGTTTCTACTCATCTCTCAAATTTGAGGGAAATTGGCCAAAATAGTCAAAAGCTTCAAAGTTTTGAGACTAATGAACAGTCTGTAATTGGGATTTCTTTTTTAGGAAATCCTTACTAAAAACATGTAAGAAACACAAATCTAGAGCAAAACAAAACTAAAAGGTCAGGAGTACATTTATGCTTTATTTCTTGTCCTGTTGGTCTTACCTAAAAAGAGAGCGTGTAGCAATAAAGGGAGGTGAAGAGCCCAATCTTCTCTCACACTGTGATCCACAACCATCTCCGTCATGAAGATGACAGCAATATTGCACCTGGAAATTAAACCATAGTGTCACTGGTGAAACCTCTAGGAGATGGAAAAAGAGTAATGTGATGGCTACATCTGAAAAAATAAACAATCTCTACATTTGTAGCATTTCTTCTCAATATGATTAATACTGAAGCATCCTAGGTAAAGTATTAAGCAGGTAAGTACCCATTGCTGAAGGAACATTTTTGCTGTCAATACATATTATGAAAAAGAGGAATCTCAGAGTATGCTTAGCCTAAATAGAATGAACAGAATTCATAGAATAAAAGATCAAGGGGGAAAAGTACTATGAATACCAGCCACAAAGACTTGGGAAAGATAAATTTTCTGTTTCAGTTGCTTCTTCAGTCTGATTCTTATCAGAAAGTGATCTCCTATATTGTAAATAGGCCTTCTGTTAAAAATCTGTTAGAAGTCTGTTAGAATTGCAAGTCTTCATTGCACATCAAATTTAGCCCTGGAAATCAGCAGCAATTGAAGGCATAATTTTCACATGTTCTGGGTGGTGCAACAGTTGGATTGGTGTTTGTTCTGTTTGAAATGTCAGAATACTGCTCACCTATGAAGAGGTCCCCGGGGTGTGATGGTTTCTGGGAGGTAGTCCACAAGTGGTGCCCAGCATCCTCCATTGTAAGGCATGGGCAGGGGATGTGGTTGTTTGGTTTCAACAATATTCAATAACCAGCTTGTATATGGAGAAACGGGATCATCTGCATGGAAAAGTATTAAAATGGGGTGCATAAAAAACAAGTATGATTACTCATTTTCGTGAAATGATTAAATAGAGCTTATGCTAAAGTATCATCTAAACTGTCTGGAATAATGTGGCAAGATAACATGAGGGTTGCAAATTAATGTGTCCAATAACAAGTGATGCATTTTTAATCCCTTTTTCATGCTACTGGAAACTAAGCAGATTCCAGGCAGACAGGACTGAATGGTAGGAGCTGAAGCTGAATCCCTGCTGGCACTTAGTAGCTTTCGATCCACATCACAAAGCACCAAGCAACAGACTTGCTCTTCAAAAATGAGAGACAAGTTCAGCCAACGAGGCTGCTGTCAGAAGCCATCTGCTGAAAGAAGACAAGCACCAGTGATACATTTTTTCAACTCCTCACTGATGCCCTGTTGAGTTAGAAGTTAAATGTCCTGAATTAGGAGAGGCGCATAAGCAATGCAAAAAAAATCAATCTTCAGAGTAATTTCTTTTCAATGATGACGAATGATGTATTGAATTTCTCAAAGATGTATTTAACTTTCCTCCAGTATGATAGGTGCTGCATGTTAATAAGCAATAGATTTTTTTTCTTCCACCTGTTAAGCTGCAGTGATGTGAGTCAAGTAAGTTATTTCCACTGCCTTCTGTCTTCTCTCAGCTGCACAGCTTTTTTCATCTCTCCTGTACACTGTTCCGTCTTATTCTTCTCCATTTTTAAACTGGTCAGTTTTTGTTTCCCAGGACTGGCAGACTGTCATAGAAAGTATCTTTTCCAGGCCTGATCTTGATATATATCCAATCATTGGCCTTTGCGAATTTGTAGTGAGAGCATTATTTTCTGCTCTGTTTTTCGTTGCAGTTTTGCATTTTAGATAGATTTGAAACTCCCAGTACTTCCCTTTTATTTAATAGCGTGTATCATGTTTGTCAGGTTCATCATAGCAAACAAAACTGTTTTGATGTCTACAAAAGTATAAGAACTAACATCTTCTAACACCTTCCACTTGATTTTCACAAAACATCTTCAGGTTTCCAGATCTCCAGGAGCCTTTCAGTTGCTCCTCCTAATATTACTTAAATGTCAACTTCCCATTCTTCAGTGCTAGTTTTCCAAGGAACACTTTAGATCTTTATGATTTAGACCTCTACTTATTTCTCTCATCCTCTGCAGTATGACTTACTAGTTGCAGACAAAGAAGAAGAAACTGATTTAATAATGTAGTAAAGTGTACCACTTTCACATATTCATCTTCTAAGGATTAACCAGATAATGTTTGCCAGGTGCTTTTCACATACAAAGCATGGCATAGTCACTATTTATTGCTACCTATTTAAGTATTTCACATAGAACTGCTTTGTGAAGTTCACAGTAAGACATGGCTCCTCACTTGTGTATTCACAGGTTTATGTGCAGACTGAAAAACCAGAGAAACATTTTGCACCTTAACACAGTCTTTGCCTGAACAGAGTCGTTTCTGTGCTGCAGAGTTGTGCTCCCTATTTACATCCTGAGCAACACATGTATGCTCTAGTAGTCTGGAGAAAAGAGAGAAGCCATACCACCAACTCCTTTGCAGCTTTGGCTGCCTATCAGAGGGAGTAAGTTGCACTTTAAGGAGGTTGCATTTGTTATCTTGTAGAACATGAAATAGTGCAAGAATTATTTTTTCTTTTTAGAGTTCTATAAAAATTTTAGTAGCCAAGTACATTTTATTTTACATCTAGGTGCTCATATATTTGCATAAGGAATCCCTGAGAGAAGCAAATCTTGTATAGATACTCACAGTACTATAAAGCTTGCAGGTACAGGCAGGAAAAAACATTTGGGCATCAGCTTGAGGAAACATTCCAAAAGAGCAAAGAAAATTTCTATATTTTTTAACCTATTACTCTAAGCTCTTGTCAAAACCAGGTAATATAAGCATTGTTCTGTTTTGAAAGATTGTTCATGCAGATCAGATTAGTGCTGGTGCTTCAATTAATGTCTGCTAAAGAATTTTTAGTAGTTGCAGCACTAGAAAACCATAAGAAAAACAAGACAAGTGTATTGAAACCCATTTGGTCTAATATATTGCATACTTTTTTGCAGTTATGTACATACACAATATTTTATAAATATTGTGATTCATAATTACGAAAAATGGTTGTTAATATACATTAAGTTATCCTATCATATTTGTCGTGTTTCTGTGTTTTTTAGAAGAGTATTTAAAAATCCTTTTTTTTTTTTTTGATGTCAAAATACAGTCCTAAAATGGTGTCTGGTAGCACCAAGTCAAGAAATTATGGACTCTGTATCATTTGACTTGGTTTACTAAGCCATACATGAAAGTCAATAAAAACGTCTTGCCTTTTTTTACATTTTACTAGGGCCTAATCAAAATCTGTAGACTGGCTTCCTTACAATTTACTCCAGAAATGAAGTAAAAACATCCACCTGCTAAAATGTCAATCAATAGTTGACAGAAATACCATATTTTTCTTCGGAGTCTCTGCTGAGCATCAAGTGTCCATTTACAGTCTGTTTAGCAGAAATACATAAAGGGTGCTCAGGAACCCTATTTCACTCTCCTGTCTAACACAGGTTTGCACAGTACACCTGGAAGTTGTCTGCAGTCAGCAAAGAAAAGGTAAGACCTCATTTGTGGGAACTCCTGAATCTCTTCTTTGTGCTCATAAAACAGCACTTGAGTTGGAGAGAAATAGTGGCTAAAGAGCAGAATTCAAAGCACTCACTGTAACGCTCTTGGAAATTTTTCACCTTGTCATGTTTGAAATGTTCAGAGTGTTATTGTCTGGAGGATTCTCTGCTGCTGACTTCTGTAAAGTTCTCTGGCATTTAAATATGTTTGACTGAGCCCAGGTTAAAAAAAGGAAATGAATTAAACGAGGTATGAAAGTAAAATAAGGATGCTCTCTGTATTGCGATACTACATTGCTAATCATACAGGACTTAAAGAGTTCCACCGAAACACCCCAAATTTCACCAAATTAAATAATAGAACTTACTTTTGTCATCATCATAAGATCCTCCGGAGCTATTACTGTACCTTGATTCTAGTCTTGTATGTGCTCTGATTACATTACTGAACCTTCAAATACAAGAAAAATTTTTGTTAAAAATACAGACTGATATTAAACATCTGGACCCCATGCTTATGCTACGAAAAAAGAGAAATCCTACAAAAATATTACTCTACAAAAAAGAGCATGCACTTTTACATGGGAGTAGACAACCATGTGAAAATAATACTGTTTCTTTCCACAAAAAAAGATTTTTGCAGCCAGTTTCTGAGTTCTAACGGTGTGCTCCTTTGTCACAGCTTTTAAAATTTAGGAGAGGGAAAATTCTTATCCTCCAAATGTGTGACTTTCTTGTAGCAAGAAACTGTGCTAAGACTGAACTGAGATGTAAACTGTTCACAGCTCGTATTTAGTCACAGCATGTTTATGGGTAAAATTCTGGCAACCTGCTAAAGCAGTAGCAACTGAATAGTCCACTAATTACAAATAAACACATTAAAACAACTGTATCAAACAAAACAAGACTGAAAGTTCCTTGTGGAACATTCAATTCAATTTCTTACTAATACGCATACATACTATTGCAGGGTGCTTAGTTATACAGTGACATATTATGCTGTTTCTAAAGCACATCTGTCACAAGGGCACAGTAAACTCATTGTGGAGGTGATAAAAAGGCATCACCTTAATTCTGTCATTTTCTGTCTTTCCAGTATCTAATTCTCCAATGTTTCAATAAACTCCCTTAATAAATGTGTACAAAGTGACAAACTGGCATAACAAAAGATAAAGGAAGAATACAGTTAAGGAAAAAGAATATGAATATGCTGACATTATTCTATAGGACACAAATGGATACTATGGGTCATAGAAATTACTGGAGAGTAGAGCATTTCACACTATATTGAATCAACATAAAAACATACTGAAAATACATTTGTGAAATTAGTTTGTTTACAACCTATTACCTTCTTACCACATTATTTAATATGTTTTTACACATGAAGGAAATATTAATGGGACATTCTAAGATTGTGGTTTTGAAGTGCAGATACAGTTACAGTTTCTAGTGTCTTTGAGAATGTAAATGCCAGCAATGAGTTCAGGCAAATTACTTTACTTTTTGAATGAGGATTCTACCAGCAGGAACCAGAATACCACTATCAGAAATTCGTAGACTTTCTTACATTTTTATCATACTATATTTTGCAGAGCAGAATGCCAAAATGCATTTTGGAACCAGATTTAGCACTTACATAAGACAAGAAACTCTGAAAACACAGCTTGGTTTAAAGTATACTAGAAGACTAAGTTTGCTGAACTTATCTGCAAATCAGCTAAACAAAAGTCTAACTTAAAAACCATTTGGCTATAAACACTTATATAAAGAATAACAAAAAAATACATCAGAGGAAAAATTAGTTTATCTTCCTTTTAAGTATATTTCTACTGCATAATGTGAAAACCATCATTTTGAGTCAAATCCTCTTTACTATCACTTCGAAACTTTAATAAGTTTTAAGAGTCAGTGCCTTTTTTTACTTACATTTAAACTACAGTTAGACATAATTTACCTGACAAAATGCTACTCGTGTATAAAGTGTAACTACAGGAAGGTTTGCTCATGTAATTTTCTATGTTTAAGCCCTGAACCTGTGGAAGGTGGATGTGACTATCAGGAACAACAAAGGAATGTAATACTAATACACTTAGTAACTAATGCTATTAGAAGTCAGTCAAAGTTCTCTTGCAAATAACAAGAGGGTTTCATTGAGGAAAGAAATATCTGTGCTCAAGGATCTGATGGCCCTTAAGCTTTGCATTTATGCATTCACTGCTTGTCAATGTGTACCAGATGTATTAAAAGACAAAAATGTAGCTTTCCTTTTCAGGGCATTTTTTTCAGACAAAGAAGGTGTCCTTAGATTCATGGATACATATCTGCACAATAAATTTTACTCACTGTCCATGAAATCAAAAAGTGTGATCAAACCTGATTTTTCACAACTTACCTTTTAGTGATACACACTCTTGATCTTTCTCCACTGTGGATAATTCCTATAAAACCATGACCTGTGTAGCACAACTCATTCAATATGGGTTTAACAAATGTTCCTCTGCAATGTATTTTTAAACAACACTCAGGAACTAGAATCATGTCAATAGCCTGTTTTTTAAACGTTTACATACACTCATTTTAAAAAGGTCTTACTGGGGTATCGTCACTTAGGATCGGTCTGAACATCAGAGCTGCTCACAAAACAATGCAGAACTTTGCCCAATGTCTCACTCTTAGACTAAGAAACACACATTTTGGAGAAAAAAAACCCACAACAAACCTTTCATCATTCTCTTTCACCACTCTGTTCTCCTCTGCATCAGGAAAACTATCTTGTCCAGCTACAACAGTGTTACTGCTGGAGGTGGTTCCTGTGTATGAGATGTTAATAAGAACATCTATTAGATGCAGCAGACAATATTTGCAAAGCAATAAAAACTCATAAATTACATTTTTTAAGCAGTCACAGTCAAAGTTATCATCCTGCAAGTACTTGGGCATGAGTGAACACTACTACCTCTGCAAACGAGGACCTGCTAGCATGACTGAATGGTGTAAAGTTTACATGCATTGAGCAGTTGATCAACATAATGATGCTTTTCACTTCTTAAACTAAGCTTATTCTCAGGTGACATAACCTACTCTATTTCAAGAATTTGGCAAAACATTGACAAGGTTAAATCTGAGGTTAGAGTCTCTTAAGTCTCTTTGACTACCATAGCTTGGGAGTAGCATTAGGCCTTTGACAACAGAAATGTCACACTGCTGAGGCTCTCATTTTTCAGGAAACTCTGCTGCTTTGGTAAATCTGCTGTATCTCAGCATTGATGTTGACTTCTTATTCTGAAACTAGTGCTAGAAGAATTACCTCATATTAATTCTGACATTGGTAAAATCCTATTAAAATAGTTGAGAGAATTAAACATGTTTACAAAGCATATAGAACATTAGGAATCAAAAAGAACTGCAATTTACATATGCAATGAGGCCTTGAAATTGATATAGACACAGATCTCAATGGGTGCCAATAAAAGACTGCTTTTACAAAGAGATGAAGAAAATGATAGGAAAGTATAAATGGGAAGCATATTTAGGTCATACCGGATGGTGCAGCTGAGGCTTTGTTACTGGCAGCGAAACGGTAGAACGGCGGATTATCGCAATGCTGAACTATCGGGTTCACCGGATCTGTCTGCTGCAGTTCAAAGAGAAGCTCTTCCATTGTCTGAATAGTGTTATTGCGGCACAGATATATTGCAACCTTTTTTATCTAGAGTAGAAAATAAGTTATTACACTCTGTCCAAAGTGAATTCCCAAAGATATCAATACACATTATGCTGCAGAACTGAAAAGATCCAGAATACAACCATGCAACTGCATTAATCTTGTTTATGCAGAAATAGAACTGCTCACCTTAACATCAAGATCATTTTCCCAGCAGAGTGAATCTGTGATCTAATTATCCCCAAGGTTTTGCTTATCACCCACAAGCAAGCTGTTTAGGCGTATAACTATACCACATGCACATACAAACACCACCTGATTTTGTACCTGTCATTTAAAGATATCAGCATTAACTCTGAATCAAACTCAGGGGTTTAGTTTGAGTATGTGATTTCTATTGAAGATGAATCTTACTTTCTTGAATGGAACAAACTTGTCATCTAGAAAGCTCGATCCCCCCAGAACTTCATGCCTGCATTTCCAGATATGGTTGATGTGAAAATTAGTAGTGGTAGCCACAAAGAACAAGCCAGGCTATGAGCAGATACTTACATCTTTAATCTAAGTAACAGGACACGGAAGAAAGGTGGAGCAGTTACATACTGACTTTATGCATCCTGATTTGAAAAATTTGACAGTATCACAGAAATTCTGTGAGTTTCCATAAATCTTTTAATCAGACCTGAAACCTTATTGTATTACACCATTGCAATGAGGGCTGTTGAGATCCTGAGATGAAATCTGACTGAATTCTTGAGGAAAAAAACCTGATGGCTATTAAAAGTAGACACTCTCTCTGGCTCTAAAATACTTCATAAATAAACTGCAAGAGGTGGTAGAACATATGGGGAAGCATCCCTCTGTGATTGCCTTCTTGTCTTTAAATATAATCCTAACCCAGGGACTTTCCATATAGGAAGTTACCTACTTTCTGAGGCTCATTTCTAGTTGGGCTCATGGTGCCACTTGCAGATTCTTTCACCCCAGACAAGGGCACGTTCCCCACACTAAGTCTTTGATGAAGAGATGTAAGTATTCTAAGAAAACTTTCAGTACACATGTGAAAGAACAGCTCAGCAATTTGCACTGGGGCACTGGGAAAAATGCTTAAAGGAAACATAAGAGATAAAACAATGGATTTAGCTGACCGAAAAAGAAAAAAAAGAAAAAAAATGTAAGTCATGCATACTTTTGGCTTGGACCCACACAGGCAGAACAGATGGCTGAAGGCATGAAGCAGCTGGTGACTGCCTTGGGGCACAGAGGTTCTCCAAAAGGAGAAGGGTAAACTGGCAACCTTGTGGTGTGAGTATCTTTATTTGCTAAATGTGCATGTGTCATCTACATGATGATGGAAGATAAACGGTTGTTATCAGCAGTCATGTGTATTTAGCAGAGTTAGGTACGATTTCTTATCTGTAAACTCCAGGGCATTATCAAAACACTGAGCAGATGCATGTGATATGCCCAGTGTAATTTTCCTACTCTAGACAAAGCTATCAGTTAAGGGGTGACTCATAAGCACAGCCAGGCTTCCTACACAAGCAGAAAACTTCTTCAGGTTTTGCAAAATCTGAGAATTGAATTTCTAACTCAACATTACAAAACACAGACTAACAGAGTGACAGGAACCTTGTCAGTTGAAGACCTGATTGTCTACTCAACAGCCCCTGGAAGCCTGGGAAGGAGAGCAGAAAATCCCACAGGCAAAACAGGAGATGCTGAGCAGATGAAGCTGGAGTTGCCAAAACAGACTGCCGTCTTTGTGGAGTAAGAGGACTGTATTGTCCTGGAGGAGCACAAGACTCTGAGAGTCAAGGTTTTGAGGCCAAGGGTTTCAGAAAGAATTTGACAAAAGAAGGACAAGTGCCATAAGCAGGAATATGGTTTGAGGCAGAGCTGTGGGATGGCAACAGTTTTGGAAAAAATATGTGATGAAAGCTCTGAGTTAGCAAGTATCTGGATTGGAGGATGACGTATGTGAGGGGCTGCTGGGCAAGTGGATTAGCAGACATTGCCAGTAATGCTACACATTTAGGAGTGAGGCATATACTCAGCACAGGACAACACCTTTCTCTTAGAAAACCGCCCCTATTACTTTTGTAAGCTATCAGAAATACAACAGTCCACATTTTGTTTCTTTTCTTTTGTGATTTTTACTAGTTCTTTGCCAAAATAGTTCCTCCTGATGGAAGCCACCTTTGGGCCTGATCCCAAGCCTGTCACATAATGTAGGATCGGTCAGGTTGGGAAGAACCTGGGAGGTCTCTCATCTAACCTCTTGGTCAAAGCAGAGTCACACTGAATGGAGAGCTTCTATCTGTCACAATTGATGGAAAGATTGTTGTTCCATTCAAGACATTTGAGATCAATTTGAGATCTCATATAAACTTGGAGTTGTTCTTACAGCAACTCCACTTTCAAATCTTTCATCTTTTTATTAGCGAGGCAACACTGACTTTGCATACATGTGCATTGATTTATATATTTGAAAATAGAACAGTAAAACAAAATTACAATATTCTATATTTCCTTTATTCTATTATGCATAGCAGTCATCATAAACATTTTAAGCAAAGTAGTATTTCTGCAGCTGTTAATGAAGTATGTCTATAAGGCTTTTTAGGTAACTAGAATCACATTAATGGTTATTTCAAATTTATTTCTGGGAAATCAATAGAAAGAGAGTAACTAATATAACAGCATATTGTAACTGTGCTGGAAAATTTGCTAAATTTAGATTCACCCAGCAACTGAGCAATAAGGAACATGGGAATGGGACTATCTTGCTTTTCTCAGACAGCCCTGGTTTTATTTTAACTTGAACAATAACAATACCCTGCACAGTTTGACTTGCACATTGCAGGAACAGTTATATAATTTGTGACAGCCATGCAAAGGCAAAAGTTGATATGGTGAGGAGCTTAGAAAGGTTAGCTCCCTTATGTCTCTCGAGATGTCTCACAGAAATCTTCCTAAAGGAGAAGAGAATGTAGCACTTTCTAAAAACTACATGCTTTTCTGGAGGAACACCTCAATCTCTACAAGCTGCAAGCTAATAACATCATGGAATGTTATGTCTCATTCAAGATACAACATCCATCATTTAAAGGGCTTTTGAAATTTAACTAATATCTTTGTAAACTAATTGATTGCTGAGAAAAATAATAGGCATTTAGCATTTGTACTTCACTTTTCATGCCAGTTTTTTAACCTCTGAACAGCCCTTCTGGTTTTTGAATAAAATTTTAAAAATATATATAAAAATTGCTTATTTCTCATTCATTCTGGCATTTTATAGTCAGTCCCTCTTACTGGCCCCTTAAACAGATGTGCAAAGTTGCTCCTCACTTGAAAAGAACCTACCTCTTGTTTGAAATGAGGTGTGCTCTACTGGTGGAGACAGAGACTCCCACCACTCAGTTCCTTTCTTGAGTTTCAGTTTTTTGTCTCATTTATTCCAGTGATTTAATTTTCTACAGTGGACTAGAGAATATGTTGCTATTTCTTCTTTTTGAAAGAGAAATTAATTTTCTGCAGGTGATGGCTTCATTAAAACCTCTGCAATTTACCAACAGTAAATAGAATAAAGTGCAAACACTTACATAAGGTAAAAGGATGGTATCACTGCTAACACCACACAAACTAATGAGAAACTGCAGTGTTATCCTAAGGTTGTTACTCCATTTTTCATTGTTGGCCAAAGCATTCCAGACATTTTCCATCTCTGGTCCAGGAATTTCATCTCCATACTGCAAAGGATCATAGGCACACATTTCTTACAATATGCAGACCTCCAAACTAAGGCTCATGAAAAAACAAAGCGACAAAGAGGTATTTTTAAAAGCTACCTGACAGACTTCAGAGAATATTTAGGTTTAGATACACAGGAGGACTTTAATCACACACAAAAAACCCCCATCTTTCAGGAATGTAGATTCAAAAGGTGACCCTAAAATCAAGCCATTTATTGGGTTTCATCATTACAGTTGTTCAAGCAACTGAAGTTCTGTTTCTACATGTCTGTACCAAAGTCCTTCAGCCTTCACAGTAGTGAACAATTTAGTATCTTTCTCCTAAGTAAATCCTATCATAATTAAGCATTAGACAGCTCTTTGCTTTCATGTTGGAAACAAACAACTTTTGCTGTCCTTTGTAGACAGATTTAAAGGGATGACTCCATTTTGCCCAGTCATTTAAATGTTTAGTGCATGCCTCCAGGACATGGGAGTCTAGAATTGAAGCTGTTCTGTTTCTTATGTAAAATATTTGGCTCCCACTTTGAAAAGACTGTTTTAAGCACTGCACAGACTGACATTATGCTAGGAGCAACTTGCTCTAAGGACTGCTGCTGATAGGTCGTAAAGGTGAGACTGCATCACATCTGTTTTCAACCTATAAACAATACCTTCCAACATTATCTTAAAGACATCGTACCATCAGATAATTCACAAGGCAGTTTCATGTCCTGGATATGCAAGAAGTATCAAAAAGACATTTTGGTGGGCTGAAGCATAGCCCTTACCTTACTGGGGATATATCCCCAAATCCACAAAAAATAATAATGTTATTTTACTCACAGGACCTCAACATGAGACAAGACCCATAATCAACGGCTATGTAGCATGGATACGGACATTCGGCTTGAGAGAGGATTAACCCTGAGCAGGACAGGAAATGTGAACCACTCTGTCCCACATGACATAGGTACCAGGCAACTTCATTGAGTTTATGAATTTAGCCATTTCGACATATGTATTGAATCTGTGAAGAGTAGTGCCAGAGCAGGCACGGCACACTAGTACAGCATCCTGTATCTCCAAAAAGAGAAGGAAAAGATGTATTCCGAGTACCTTCTCCACCAGCAGCTTAGGCATTTTACATGAAAAAGTGATTGGAAAAATGGAATCCCTGATCCTTTACCAGGACCTGGGATGTAGAATACCTTCCCTTCTACAAAAGAATGCTCTAGTTGGAATCTTAGAAAGTTATACCAATTTTTTTTTTCCTTTTTCTATCTGTCACATAAGTTTTTTCCTAGAAAGTACAAGAGCTTCAGCAGGAAAAATTCCAGGTGCTCATTCTCACTCCCAAATAAACTCTCATCTTCTGCGTTTGACATTAACTCAGAAGGTGATACAGGAAGAAACTGAACTTAGTTCCTCTGTAACTAATTCTTAATGCTTTCACTACTAAGCTGTTTTTTCTTTTAAAAAAAAGATTAAACCACTTTTCTTTGTTCATGTTTTGAAAGAGAACAGTTTTAGCATCATCCCTAAAAGAAAAAGTGAGGAAACTTCTTCAAAAAGAAGGTTGTGTTTGCTTAGTATAGACTGCTCCAGCACAAAATTTCTGGCATTAGAGGGAACAAACCTAAGTACCTTTTGCACAAGTTTGTATATTTCAGACATTTTTTTTACAGATTTTTGTTTGTTTTGCTTTTTTACCTTGGCTGTCATATACATGAGATTATTAAGAACCAGTGAGGTGGCCTCAGGAGAGCCCCAGCCATTGCCTTTTAGTCCACTTGTGACTGTTATTTCCCCATCCTTGTCCTTCAGCTCGTCTTCTGGAGTGGTAGGGCTTGAACCAGGGAGAAGCAGTCTGTTGTCTACGAGTTCAATATTATGAAGCCACGGTAGCAGATAGGTAAGCATGATCTGTCTTCCATTTGGGTGTGTTGTTGGGAATCTCTGGCTTACCTCTAAAATAGTAAAAGTTGAAGAGAACAACATGTTAGTTTATGAAGTAAACCTTGAATACATGGTTTAAACTGGATTTCTATTTTGGATCATCTGATTATTTTCACCTTGCAAACCACGAGCATGCAAAAGCACGTACTTGAGCTCCCTGAAGACAAACAACAATTCAGTGGTCAATAACAGCAAGCAATTGGTCAGGTCTATCTAAAATAACTAACATATTCTGGGCTCAGAAACAGAAAGCCATTCCTTGTTACTGTGTCATATTATGTATTAAGAGAAACAGATGTCAATAAACAGGGAAAAGAGTCAGTTACTGGCTGTTAGAATTTCAGGAGCTTTTGGACAATTACAGTAAACATACAAAAATATTTACAAGTGCTCCATCAGCCTCCACATTTCTGAGATACTGTTTAAATCTTAAGACATTATACTGAATTTACCAAAACACCTTGCATAGATCAGAAGTCTTATTTCCTGTGGGGAGGCCTGTAAAATTCATTGCTGACAATCCAGGAGTGCTGTATACAGAACTTTATATAGATTACAAAAAAAAGAAAAGGCACTGTAAGGGAAAGGGCTTTGGAAAATCTGGGATAAGAAATAAAGTGACAGGCTTCCTGCCAAGGTGAACCACATTAGCTCTCTTTGCCAGAACTCTTTTGTAAAAATCAGTACAGTCAACATCTCCTTTTTTAACTCACTGTCTGTTCTTAAGAAATCAAGATGTGCACTGTTCTCTCTCCTTATGATTCTAGATGTATAGAAAGGGTTCTGATTTGGACTGTGCACCTGAGTTCTTTTAAATGACACAGCTACTATAGCAATATGAATAGATGGTAATACTAATAACGAACAACATTTGCTATTTAAAGATAAAAGAGTCACCAGTTTTTCCCTACACATCTTTGTTGTAACTTACGGTATCTTGGGCATTAAGAAATGAATGATGTTTTGTTCCCTTATCCTTTCTCCTGCCTCTACAGACTGATTAAAAACAACAGAAAGGGTTTCTAAGAGACAGGAAGAATTCCCATGATAACAGATATTGCATTCTGTTATTTAAAAACTAGAGCAACACATTAGATAGATTAAACAAGACAGATGGGTCTCAAGACATAATTGTTCCCAGCAATGGTCTGGAGCAATGGAGTGGAGATATTCTGAATAGTGTTCCTACAGATCTGATTCTTGAACATTTTTCTCAGTAACCATGACAAAATGTATTTCTGACAAAATTAAAACAATACTAATGGCTTTGCAGATGTGACAAATAACAGAAGGCAGCAGAGATCGCTCATTCAATGATTCAAATAATTGGTAAAACTGGACACACACAATCAATCTTCCCAAAAGTCTTGTTTCTATAAAATGAAGAATTCTATCCTCAGAAGTATCATCTCTGTATGTGTGTGTATAAGAAGAATCACTACACTTCCCATGAGAATCCATTAGAGTTTGTCAATGTCATTTTAACTTTTACAAGACCCTTATAATTTCAAAGTTACCCTGACACAAGCAGCACAGAATCCCCAACCAAGCTTTTTAAATAGCTATTCTGTACTTTGATTAAAGTGTCTCTAGAAAATATACATTGCATTCCTAAACCTGATTTAATCTGAACTAGAATATAACCAGGTCAAGCTAAATTTATGAGCAGAATTGCTGCTCACAGGTGGAAATGTCTCAGCACTCTACGATCTGTACAAAAAAGTGAAGTAGATAATAAGTCAAATAAAGGTACCTGAAAAAAGTGGAAGGGTAAGTTCAGGATACATCCTTGCAAGTTCATATGACAGAAGAGTAAGTGAAACACTGTAAAGAGGTGGCAATGGACCATGTGTACCATATAAGATACTGCCTGGTCTCTGCTCAGCAACCTTTTTTGAATAAACAAAAAGCTTTGACTCAAGGATCTATAACAGAGAAAAAAAGAATGCAATGAGACAATAAAAAGTTAATAATTCAGGGAATATCAGCTTTCAAGATTAGATATAAAAAAATGATCCCTATCCTTTGGAGTATACTTTCCAAATTTTAAATGCACCATAACTAATATTTTTCCATTAGTTTTTATATAAATAGTCCTCATAAGTATTTATAGTTAAGAGAAATTTAATTGTTTATTTTCAAAACAAAACTGAAAAGGAAATAAACTGTACTTTATAAGTTCACGAAAAAAACCCCAAAGACAGGAGGACACATGCATTTGGTTGTTTTTTAAAAAAGTAGCTGATACATGCCTGCATAAGTTGCATGGAAATTTCATAAATCTCTCTGTTGGTGTCAGATGCCTTGAAGAGCACCAAGTTTAAAAGCGTCACTATATCAAAAGGATAGTTCCTAGAAGAACAAACAGTGCATTTTTGTGAATGTTGGAATGCAGATTATATTCACTATGATTTACTCTGTAATATGGCATAAAGAGGATATCATCTTTCTTTTCTTTGTTCTACCACTAGATTATGGGAAAGGGAGCTTTTATGAATACACACTGCCTGATCAAAGGACCATCTGCTGAACAGGAAGAAAGAAAGGATTATTTATAATTACCTTAGGAATGCACCGAGTTACCCACAGTGAGAAATGCAATACCTGGGTCTAGAACTGTCAATTCATTTTAATTCATAACATCAACTATTTATAGGACAGGCCAACAGTCATGAGAGGAGATGAGTAGCAGAAAAATTTCTGGGGGTAAAGTATTCCAGGGCTAAAGTATTCCTTCTTAAGTCAAGCCTTAAGCCAAGTCCCTTTGCAGAAAAGGTGCTGTCTCTGACATGAACATTCCCAGACGTCAGACAGTTCTATCAAAATTGTTTTCAAAGAGTAAACACAAAGAACATCACAAAAATTCCACTATCTATAAAGTCAATTCATGCTGCAGAATGTCTATTTGGATATTTAAATGTTAAAAAAAATATGGCAAATGCATGTGTGGCATGAGACAATCTTGATAATTCCAAACACTAGGTGCCATGCATCCTCTACATCTGTCTCTTTGCCTTTCCACTAAGTGGAAAAATAATACTAAAAAAGAAGTTTAGGGTTGTAGCCTCTGCAGACGCAGCTCATTTTACAAATAGGTTAATTAATGGCCTCCCTAGACATATGGATAGATGATAAAGGAAAAACTCTTAACTGCTTTCAAATATTAATAAAATCCCCAACTTGAAAGAAATCAGACTTTCCCTTCAAAGTAAATAATTAGGATAATAGTTTTTTTTACTTTTAATTTTTACTGCAGGAATGTGAAAGACTAATTTTTAGGATGCAGTGGCATAGGTAACACAATCTAAGGAAAAATATTGGCTGAAAATCTGATGTGTTTATATGATCACTAAACAAAAAAATCTCTTAAAATAACTCTTTGCAAACACAAAATTGCATTTCTATTTTTAAAAACTCAATGTAATACAGCCTTAAGTCTAATTGTTCCTGTAAGAACAAAAAGCTTTTACAGATAAATTCTAAATTACTTGGCTTATTTTGATTTGATCCATCTCAAGTATTTCCCTCTTGAAGTATGCTCATCACATACCTAGTCGAGACTAAAATGTTCAGATTTTAATTAGGCGCAAATTACTTTGTTTTAAGACTACCATAACATTTCTATAACTTTTGTTTTGAAAAGATTAAAAAACAATGTTTTTTTTTCCTGAAGTCCTGACACAAAACCAGTATTTGTGTCTTCATGTAGCTTATGCTTACTTAGCATTAGCAGCAATGATGGTATCAGTCAACAAAAAAAGGGACAGACAACAAAATCCAATGAAAGCCAGGTGGAACATTAACAAAATAATTACTTTCAAGCTAATAAATAATTTGAAACATTCTAACTTTCATATATTAAATGAAAAATCACGCCGAATCTTCTGAAATAACATTTATGATTTATGTTCAGAGTAAAGCGTTTTGTCTATTTTGAGTCTTCCTGAGCAAAATAACATCAAAATGCCAGATTCCAAATATATGTATAGTAACAGCATCTTCTACTAAGCATATCACTTTTTTTAGAATCATGGAACTAAAGTAACACAGTCCTCAAGAGCTGTTGAGAGCATATGACATAACAGTGTGACTAATAATTCTTTGGAACACAAGCTGAACTTGCATTTTGGTTTACATTTTAAAGTGTAGATTAATAGTAATTAATACCTGCTTCCACACACAGTTGCAATGGCTTTGAAACATCCAGAGGCGAGCTGATATGATCCAGTATAACATCGATCTATAGCCCAGTTGAAGAGATTGATTTGATCAGGATTCAGTTCTAGCAACAGGACTACAACTTCGCAGCCAAGCTGATGAACCTGAGCAAGTAAATACGTGTCAGAACATTATTGGTGAGGTCAAATACATTACTCTTTACAATTCCTAAGAGTGACATAGGAAAAACAAGGGGAAAATACAGTATTGAAAAAGTAAAAAGAAATCAGAACATTGAAAAAAAAATTGTTTTAGAGATAGCAGATTTGAAATGTGTCCCAGTTTTCAAAATCCCTCACTTGAAAGAATATTGTCTGTACAAAGAGTACATAAGTGAAGTAAATGTTCAAAGGAGGTTTCCAAAATTAAGCATGGAAAAAAATAGAGATTTGGAAAATCTAAGACAGTTGATAGGTGTTCTTGGGCAATTTACATTTGTACTGGTTAAATGATTTGTTACAAGCTTATTTCCTACTTCACATGAGTTTCATGAAGAGACATATTTTCATATTTATCCTTCTTCTGACTAACACAGAAGTAACGTAGACAAAGAAAAATACCTTTTGCAAGCCTGGAGGTCTCAAAACCTGTCTGTTTAATCCAACTACATCAAGCAATCTAACAATTGTTCCTACAGACCTTGTGTTATTCAATCCTTGTCCCACCGCTACTGCAAACACATCACAACTAAAGCTTAGACTGTGCCTTTGTGTGTTCCTTCAGTAGAGAATAGTACTGGAACACAAAACACTAAAGCCTTTTAATTTTCTGTCACCAAGTGCAGGTAACTACTTGTAAAGTCTGCAAACGATATTTAATGGTAAAGGACTGGGTAGGATCCTTCTTATCTAAATCTAAACTAGTTTTATAGGCAATGCAGTTTAGCTACAATCCCTTGTTACAAGGATTAATCATGGATTATAGTGATTAGCTTTAATGAAACAAATTTCATCTATCTGAATTTTGCATTTTGAGGGGAAAAGTTAAAAAAGGTATTTTCTGTTCCCAGTTATGAGTGGTACATACTAATGATGACATGGTGACATAACATGGTGATATGACATTTGTTGATGGAAATGAAGACAGGTCAGGAGTGTATCTTGATATGTGTGCTTCCTTCCCACATCCATAAGAATTTCAGTTATGCATATGACCTTACACATATCTTTACAGTTTCATCTCTAGCAACAAATATTTTCTCTGCAGCTACTCTTTTTTCTTCTGATTTGTCTAACCCTTTTTCCCTAATGAACTAACAACTCCACAGCATGTATCTTCTAGCTGCTTCACAAGTCTTTTGGGTTTGCTGCCTGCATTCTTTTAGCAATCAGAGTCACCTGCACTGGTATGATGTTTTTAAGGGAGAAGAGCAGGTCAATGTGCAAGATACCACGAAGGGAAAAATCATTGTTCTTTCTCTCCACCTGATGTAAATCACCAATCAGCTCCTACTTAACCAAAGAGATAGCATATAAATAGCTATAATCAGCTATAAATAAAAAAAATATGACCAAGTAGTTACAAAGTAGAAATCCATCTTCACAGAATCATCTATTACACATTCTTTAAAAAGGAAAAAAAAAAACAACCCTCCTGAATCATTCACCTTCTTGACTTCTTAGGAAGATATACCCACTCACTTTCACTCAGATGTGTTTCACCAGCATCTATGCTACCAAACAGGAAAGGATTTTACATTCGTATTCCACAGAAACTTGAAGAAGGTGGGTGGAAATACTCCAAATAGAAATACAAATATTTTTGAGCCCATGCCATTTTTAACCCTTATCAGCAGATGAAAAGCCTAAATTTCTGTTGCACAGAACACTGAGCCATAAGGCATTATTTTTAGTTTCTTATTTACCTACACGATATTTTCAGGAATAACAAATCTTTAACTGTTTAACTGCTTTTAAATTAATTACACTTTTATATTAGAACTCTGCATAAAGCTATTGTTTCCTGCTCAAAACAGATTGTGCAGAGTCACAGTTTACAGTTGCAAACTCTTTAGACATCCAGTAGAAAGACTGAAATTATTAATCAGTTGCATTTTAGTGAGTACTTACACGTAAATCTTGACAAGCCAGAATGTTATCAAGCCATTTGTAAAGATATCCGTCAGGGGAAAGACCAACGTTATCAAACACAGGTCCACAGCAGAGCACAGCCGACATGGCCTAAAAGCACAAGAAACTTTAGTTACACGAGAAAGTAGCATGAATGAACCTTTCAGAATGATTTGAGCTCAGATCTAAGTTAACAGGACTGCTACTCGTTTTTCCTTTTGAAGTAACTATGTTGAAAATGGTAATAGCTGATTTTGCTAGATTTCATTCATTACCTTGCTATAGATATTACTGGATTCAAGCTAATGCTCAGTTTGAGAATTTTGGAAGGAATACTACAGCCCAATTCACACATTCCTGAATATACATTTTGTCATTTTTCTCTGCCTTCACAAATGAAGCTGCAAATCCAATTAAAATCCACAGATCTTTCAAGTAATGCAGTTTATATATATACACAGTAGTTACTATTTTCCCAGCTTATGTATGTGGAAGAGTTGCAACTGGTTTTGATAGAAAAGTGTTTTATTATTATTGAGCATGTCTCCAGGCAAGCGTGGGAGACAGTCTTGAGATGTACATCTGATACTGAATTGGTGCTATATTTAATTTCAGGGCCTAAGATCCCCTTCCTGAATCTGATAACCTGTTAATGAACAGCTAAGTGGAATTTTTAAATGCATTTCAAACATAATTCAAATGTTTTTGAGGATAATTAGCCTTGAAAAGTGCCTATAAGAAAAAAAACTGCATAACTTCAGTGTCTCATACTGTTATTTTTGAGGATACCACTGTACATATACATGTGAGTACACAAGTTTGCATCAAGTACATAAATTTAAATTTCTACAAAATAAAAGGAAACAAACCCCACAACTGCTTGTATTTTGAATGAAAAAAATGCTATTTAGGATTACAGCAGTGAAACTTTAATACCTTTAATGCACAATATTGGTATCTTGTAATCTGATGATTTCTATCACTGTAACGGTCCAGTGGTGTGAACATAATACTGAAAGGTCCTGCCCACTGGCTGAATAAGATGAACAGGTGATGCCTCAAGCTCTGCTGAGGGAAGAGAAATCTCCTGTGGTGAACTAAATGAACAGAAATAGAAATAGTTGTGATTTGTTAATGTAAAATAGAGATTCGTTAATGTAAAATACAGATTCGTGTGGCAGAACTGACAAGATTAATTTAAAATGTCTACAAAAAGGGAGTTTTTCTTAAATGTTCAACATACACTTATTCCAAAGTATCTAAGCTCCTTTTGAAGATCTAATGGAGTGAATAAGATGCATCATATTTCTAAGAACCTTCAGCTGTGAATTCATGTGTAGTTATACAAGCAGCTACATCTGATTTCAGAAGCAGCATGCAAAAAACTAATTGTAGAATCCAGCTTTTCACTGCCTCTTGCATTCCTTTAGTGGCAAATACTTACTTGTTTTTTTTCCCAATTCTTTAAATGCAAGCCCAAACAACACATATGTCTTATTCTAATACAATAATAGGTAGAGACAAGAAACAAAAGAAACTTGGTGCCTGTTTCTTTATGACAAAGATGTAGTATATTTTCTGATCAGCTACATTAACTGAGCAAACAAAAAATATCTATGAACTCCTAAACACGTGCAGAAAAAAAAGAGAAAAAAGTATTTTAAACAAAAGTTTTAACTCCCCTAAGCAAAACATGATGGCAGAGGTGGTACTACATTTATTAAAGAAACTGGCAAACTGCTAATGGTCAATTATTTTACACCTATAAACTGTGCTGAAGCCAACAAAGTCTAGCTAGACAATACTAACACAAATCAAAATGAACAGTGGCTGAAGATGATAGGTGTTGACACAATAAACATTTGTTTGCCAGAACCTAAATGTTATGGCTTTGCTAGTTATATTTTAAAGTTGTCTTGATTGAAGAAAATACATCTCTCAACTATCAGAATGTTATTATTTTATTTATACAAGTTATTATTGTATTCTCTCAAAACATGGCTGTTTCGTTGTGGAAATTCATACAAGAAGTCACTGTTCACTTGCCTTGTAGAACATGAGAATGAATGCGAATAGGAAGGCCCTTGCAAATACTCATGGCAAAGTAATCACTTGAGAAATTCTGTGTTGTTAACAAGCCTCATTTAGAAGAGGAATAAAGGAAAGAAATTCCCTATTTTGTTATCAGCAGCTAAGAATTTGACACCACTCAGTTCAAAGGGCTTTTTTTAGTCTTAAATGAAAATAATGGGGAAGTAATTTTTTCCTTATTTTGTTCAACTATTTTAGAATTTTTATATATTTTATAGCTGAAGGCAACTATATAACTTTGATAAAATTTGAATACTGGAAACTTACACAAGATTATTTGTACATTATTTATTCCCTTGCTTTACCCTTTTGAATTCCTTGGTATTTGTTGCTACCAGTGCTGCTGTGTCCTGTCACAGATGATCTGGAGATAACAGATTAAAATAGACTAAGATCCAGATCTTATCTCCCAGTAATTACACAAAGGCTTTTAAAGTAGACTTTAAAAACCATTTTTTGTTAATGGAATTACATTGGATTTCTGAAGTGATCTTGCAATACATAAAAAGCATGACATCAGATGGAAAAATCTTTTCTATCATCCTGGTTTTGGCTAGGATAGAGTTATTTTTCTTCTAGTAGCTGCTACAGGGCTATATTTTGGGTTTGTGCTGAGAATGTCAAAAGCACAAGGATGTTTTCGTTAACAATAAGCAGTGCTTACGTAGCATCAAGTTCTTTTCTGCCTCTCTCCTCACTCCACCAGCAAGTAGGCTGGGAGTGACGCAAGAGGTTGGGAGAGCGCATGGCCAGGACAGCTGATTAGAGCTATTCCATAACATAGGATGTCATGCCCAGTATATAAACTGGGGTGAGTAGGGGTGTGGTGTGGGGGAAGGATGGCTGCTCAGGCATTAGTCAGCAGGTGGTGAGCAATTGCATTGGTTTTGCGTTTTTTTTTTTTTCTTGGGTTTTCTCTCTCTCTGTTTCCTTCCTTTTCCTTACAAGTGTTATTACATATTACTGTTGTTATCATTATATTCTATTTAATTTTACTTACTAAATTGTTCTTACCCCAACTGATGAGTTTGACCTTTTTTCCTCTGATTTTCTTGCCCATCCCACTGAGGGTGTGAGGGGGGCAGTGAGCAAGAAATTACATGATGCTCAGTTGCTGGCTGGGGTTAAACCATGACAGCTATACAACTGGAATCAGGTAACATGGGACAGAGTCTCAGCATCTCAGCACTACACTTAATATTGTACATTTTATGTACCTACCTATCTATATTCTTCAAAGCCTATCTGAGATTATAAAGAGTCTGACAATAATGTCAAAGAAATCTGTAGCCCCTAGAGGTTACAGACAATCACTTTGCTGGGCTGTCAGCATATAGAATCATTACAGTTGGAAAAGACCTTTAAGATCATCAAGTCCAACCACTAACCTCACACTGCCAAGCCCATCACTAAACTAAACCATATCTCTCAGCAACTCATCTCTGTGTCTTTCAAATATCTCCAGGGAGTCCACCATCTTCCTGGGCAGCCTGTTCCAATGCTTAGTAATCCTGAAAAAGTTCTTCCTAATGTCCAGTACAAACCTTCCCTAGTGCACCTTAAATCCATTTCCTCATGTTCTCTCATTCATTACTGGAGAGATTGACTTCCACCTCACAACAACTCCCCTTCAGGTAGTTGTAGAGAGTGATCATGTCTCCTCTCAGCCTCCTCTTCTCTAGGCTAAACATAACCAGCTCCTAAATTAGGTGATTCTTATCTAAGAATACTGCAAGATTCATCAAGTTTTCGAGGTTTTTATTTGACTCTTAATGGAATTTAGATCGCATTTGTGTCCACGTTGCCTTTTACATTTATTATATGACAACTACAAGCAGTGAAAAAAAACACAGAAGAAAAGAGAAATAAGAAACTACTTTTCCAATACATATGATTTAGCACCATACCTGGAACACATTGAATCAAGTTGGCAATCATTGCACTGAAATGTGCTCTCATATCCTTAAGGATTTCAACTTCTTTATCATTTTCAGCCTCCAGAAGCATGCGAGTCAGATCAACATACTCCAAGAACAAGGCTCCAAGAGCTAACGTATCTCTTTCTAAGGCTCCATTTGTACTAGCACAAAGGAAAACTGTACGTTAGTATAGAGTAACAGTGTAGTTATACTACAGCTTTCTAAAGAAATGCATATAAATGCCTCCATATCTGACATATTGTTTTACACATTTTTCAAAGACCATAAACTCAGTGAAAACAATGAAAGTTATTTCACTTAAAGATCAATATTTCTGATGAATGACAATCACTTACCTGTCACTTATAACACCAGCATCAGCGAGTAGTTCAAAAATCCGCAGTAACTGCAGCCTCAGTAGATCTCGTCGTTCTCGACGCTTCTTGTTCTTGGAATTTAAAAAAAATGATTTTTATATGCATAGGTACATACATTAAAAACTAGTAACTACAGAAATGTTAGTATAGCAGTGAGATACAAGAATTCCAGTTTGAGCATTTTCTTCATGAAGGAAGTTGATTGCTTTTGGATATTTCATTGCAACAGTGTACTTATCAATTAACACAGAGCTAAATATGATCAATTTTTTGTCTCTTGATCTGTTCTTGAACAAACTGTTAACAGCTACTTCAGTTTTCCTTGAAAAGGTGGAAAGAAAACAATGGAACTGGATAAAAAATTAATTAATATTCAAGATTTCTGTGCCAATAAACATGTTATCTTCAGGTAGCAAGGATATTCATGTTAACATCATTTAGTTTGGGTGCCGGAAGCATTACAAAGTGCAGAACAGATATCCAGACCTCAGGAAAATACTTGAACTTGGCAATACTGCAGCTACATGACCACTGTTATTCGAGTTAGCTCCAAGCAGACAACACTCTAGTACACTCTTGGATGTGTTGATTGCATTGGTTGTACAGACTGTTAACATACTCCTCTAAAGAACAGGACTGCACTGTTGTTAACTGGTCTGTTGTATCTCATTATGTTCTAGAAAGCTGTCCTTTCTGTCTTCTATCTTGCCTTGAAAGATTTGAAAGCAATGAGGCCTCCTCTTTGCTAAAGGGCTGAATTGACTTGTTTCTTTGTATCCTGCATCTCCACTAATATAAAAAAATGTGAGAAGGTCAAAAAGCTACTATTGCACTCAAAGAAATTTGCTGCCAGGAAAAGCTCAGAGAAAGCTCAATTTTTCCTCTTCAGAGCGTAAGACTGGAAATACCGAGACAGATCAAAGGCTTATGTCACCTAGTACTCTGTCTCTGCCAACGGCCAGTAGCCGATGCTTGGGGAAAGGAATTGATACTTTCCCTGGTATTCTGACCAGGACTGGCAGTCTGCAGCATACTAGCCAAAGGTTTTACTCAAATCATTATGCCAATGTATTTCTCCTATTCAGAGCCCCGTTCTTCCTTTACCCTTAAAGCTTCTAGGAAACAAACAGAGAGAAAAGGAGTTCTGTTATAATCCACAATTTAAAAGGCACAGCTGTCTCTTGCAACAGTGTCAGAGGTGATCTGTGCAGACTGTGCCAGGGCTCACATGGTGCATCTTGTGTAACGTGCAATTTGGTTTAACCCTGCATTTCTTGGTGGTACTGGTAATTCTCTTTCTAGTCATAGCATATGTCGGTTCAAGGACATTGTTTTTAATGTGTTGGATATCAGCCTGCTGACAGGAAGGTCTGCCATGCTCTCTACAGATACATGACCCATACAGCCACTCCTGCGTTTACTGATGTTGCTACTTGCAGGACGGTGGCTCAGTTCTTCATATCAGGAGCACTGGCTCAGTTCTTCAGGAGCACTGCAGGAATTAACATTGCAGTCTCTTGTTTTCATATTCCTCTACTGACATTTCCAAGTGTTACATTTGCTCTTACAGCACACTCTAAACCTCTGTATTCTTGTGATTCCTGTCCTGAGGGTAGACTGGATATGTATGTCTCCAGAAAACGCTTTTCAAGTCTAAGTTGTTTTCAATAGTGCATAGACAGAAATGTAGAGGCAAGTAATGTGTATTAATCCACTTCTGCTCAGTAGCAAAACAAGTGACCCTCAAATCAATGACTTCATAGGGACGGAAGGCACACAAGGGAATTGAGGTGTGAAGGAACACAGAGTGGAAATGTTAGTGGAAGTTTGCCAGAGAGAGAATTATTAAGAATAGTCCCCATAAAATGTAACATAAATGAAGCACCTGATAAGAGAATTAATTTTTGTTTATTTCCATATTAGACATAGCTGAGAGTCTCTAACTCCTTTCTGACCACCATTCTCTACATGGCTTCTTCACCAAAGACTGTTGCTTGGCAGATGGGAACAGCATACTTGAGTTCCATACAATAAAATTCTACATTTGACTGGAAATTTTTCCTCAGAATGGATTTATATATTGTATATTTTGTTATCATTGACAGAAGTTACATTAAACTAATTCTTACACACAATTAATAAAATTCTTATTGAATACAGAGCTTTAATTGTTAGGTAAAACAAAGTTATATCTTCATATTTTAAAGAGACAGAATGGCAACTTTTAATTTTGCAGTTTAAAAAAACTAGTATATTTTGTTTCTGCAACTAACCTCTGGTCTTCTTTCTAGCGCTTCTTTCATCAGTGGGTGAAGTTCTTCTACTAATTCCCTAAATTAAAAAAAAAAAGATCTTTGTAAACAGAATCTAGTCTCCTGTGGAAACCAATATATAAAAAGAAATGTAAAGTGCAAATAACACAATACTTAACACTGTACATTTCAATTACAACAAAAATACTGCATTTGGATTAAAGGCAAATAATTGAGAATATGATAAGTAGGGAAGTACCTGAAAACAAGGGAATTTGTTCTTCCAAATCCTAATACAAGCGATTCTGTTATTTCTATGCTTTCAAGTCTCATCAAAGGCACTAGTTGCTTTAGTAAGACTCCAACAGATGGAGTTCCAATAGCCTAAAATATATTTCAGAAATTATTGACATATGTCAGAATTATCAATATTAAGTAAATACAATTTTCTTACAGAAAACTCCATTGTTCAAGAATCAATATGTAATTTTAATCGTGCTGAAATTGTTTCACTGTTATGGATATCAATACACTAGTTGAACTGGATGTCTGCTACACCACAATCATATCATTGAAACCTAATAAATAAATGCATCAGGAAATAAATAATGAACTACATCAGGAAGTAACTTTGCTTTCACTCAGTTTATTGTATTTTATTTAACTTGTTGTTTAATACAATATTCCAGTAATTGCATTTTGCATGTAGATGCAGTTTAAAACTCTCCCAAATTAATAATTTGTTTGAAACAGGATGCATCACCTTGTTATCGTAGTTCGCTGTTCCATCAGGAGTGGTAGCCATGATCTCTGGTGTTGAAGCACGCAAGTGTCCCGGGCTCATAATACTGGGCTTTGCTACTCCAAAACAGAGAATAAGATAGTTTCTCCACAAAGTAACATAGTTGTCTCCACTGCTTGCTGTACTTGTTTTCTTTGCATTGACAGGAATACTAGAATTTAAAAATAAGTTAAAATTAATAAAAATAATTTTCCAGTCTTAACTACGCAGCATCTCAAAATACTTCAAAAGGGAATGAAATATGTCACCTATCCACCAGCTGCAATTCGACATGCCATGGCACAGGAAAAACCAATGAAGGCAGAAAATCAGAGTTTTTCTCCTTACAATTTGCAATTATGAAACTCAAAACTGAATAGCACCTGGCAGGATTTACAGACTGATACTGAAACTGAGACTAAAAAAAGCTTGTATTAAAATCACACAACCCATAAAAATGAAGTTACATGCAGATTGCAGCTTACTTTGGATCCACAAGAGGCATTATCAGCTGTAGCCTTGTGAAAGCGTATGGCCAAGCATAGCTGAGAGCTGTAGGACAATGTTTTGGTAAATTCTCCTGCCTAAGAAAACTGAAGAGGCAGAGAACCCATGGGTCTTTAACGGACTGTGCAAATATCCAGACATGGGAAGGACTTTTCACATCATAATGGCTATTTACTAGGACAGCATTCCACTCCACCAGCCACTGCAAATCCACACTGTGTGTCAATGGGATTGTTGTCTATGGATAGAAAAGATAAAAGTCACAGTGACAATCATTTATTCCCTGACATGACTCCTCCAGTACTTGTCTCTATTTTCAAGCTCCAAATTCTACTGGATTTTTTAGACCAACACTTTAACACCCTCCATGACATTGCACTTTCACCCAGGAGGAGCTGATAAAGGCTACCTCATTATTTCCCCTCTAGGTCTTGTTTAAAGCCCCAGTTACTATAATATGCACAATAATTTGCTCTTAAACTCCACAATAAGCAGTGATCATGCTGATCGATATAATCTCATTGTTACTTTCTATTCTCCTTGCTGCCTGCACTCATACTTTGTCCCCTGTGTGATGCTGCAGTCTGTAATAGGTACAGATTGTCCTTATGTTCATGGTCTGAACAGCCGGTCAGAGCCTCAGCCCATGATTAAGAAGACTACATTCTATGACAACGTGATAAATACCAATACTATTAATAATTATTCTTCAGAATTCATCAGGGCATTTGAATATATGTGTAGGGAATTAAGAGGCTGAAGCAGATGCTTATGCAATTTTAATCCACTTTAAATCCTGTTACCTTTCAAGGGCAAGTAGGGTTCTCATTTCAACAAACCATTTCTGTGGTTCTCTAAGCTGCAGCCATAAAACTGTATGAATTCTTTGATTTCCAGCAGTGTTCTATTTTTCTGTTTCTTTAATTTCTACTTTTATTATTTAATGTCTGATATTTATATCTATGCTCTGTATAAACACTAGCAGTAACAGTAAAGTAGTACTTACTGAATCTGAAACAGCCACATGAATAAAACTCTCAAGAATAGAAGAACTCAATTGATCCATGACATCAATCATAGGCCTGTCATCATCCTTCATAACACAGAGAACACAAGTTAACTGCTCTGCTGACCAAATTATTTCTCATCTTATTTTTCTGGTACATGAAACAGAATAACCTAAAAATTTTGACATAAATCTAAATTGGCTAAAGAAATTGACCAGTAATGATGGGTGCATTTCTTCTTTCATATTAATCTCAGAACCAAGTCCTGGCTGTGGTCTGAAATGAAATTAATTTGTAGGTATAGCTCACTGCTTGCTGAACAAAAGCACATATCAGAAAATCCCAAATGACTTTGGATAGCTGGTATTAAAAGACTGAAAGATTAGCTTACTGTTTATTAAAGCATTCCTTTGCCATGAACACACATATTTGTGTTCTTAGGCATTTAGATGGCTCACTGAGCTGTGACTGCCAACACACAACATGATTCTCAGTATTTCTACATCCATAAAAAAGACTTAGAGGTCTTTACTATACAAGGAAAATGTATGTGAATAATCTTCAATGTGTCATAGGACGTGTTTTTATTACACAAATGGATTTTGTTTTCATTATAAATTTATAAACCTGATAAAACAAAATGATCCATTCCGTTAAAATGGGTTTTACAATGTGTCTTACATTCACAACATGCCAAGAGAAAATATTACCTTGCTGTACATGTTTCCCTTCAAATTCTTGTACAGGGCACATGCCATTAATGTTACATTGTTGAGTACACAGAAAGGTTTGCAGTGTTACGTCAAGTAGAAATGGTAAGCTCAGACCAAATGCTTTTTTATACACTAAGTGCATACCTGCTACACTACTACAGTTATGTTAAAAGCAACTATAATAGCACTTCTGAGCTTTATCTCTGGAAAATTTTAATTCAAAGTTCCGGAAAAGGAAAATCATACCTCTGCCTGGCCAAGGGCTAGGAATAAAGCACGGATCTCTCTGAGGATTAGAACAGCTAGTTTACGTGTCGCAACCTGGAAACTACAGAGCAGAACTAGTGCAAATCCTTCAACTGCATGTAGTACGTTAGAATATGGGCTTCTTTCAGACTGTATCCTGTGGCTGGATCCATTTGGTATCAGCTGTAGAACAGTGCAAGGGGGATAAAATGGCGTGATGGCGTTTGAAAAACAGGTCTCCAGGAAATACTCTAAGTAGGACATATAAAGAAACCAAACTGAGGCCATATAAATGCCGAAGTAAGAGACTGATAGCAACAACCAAGTTGTCTCTCAAACAACCAAGTTTTGTTGCCTTAAGATATCTTGTTCCACAAGCCCAATATATGAACAGAGTCCTTTGGCCACACCCCTCCCTCTAATTTGTAATTTAACTACATGCTTGGTTTTATCTTACACTAAAAAAATATGAATGGGTAAGTCAAACCGCAAAGACTTCACACTTTCTACTCCAGGCAGCAGGTTCTCAGGCCCCTCTTTGATCCAGTAGCAGGGAATACGTTGGGTAGGAGGCCACTAAAACCCGACACCGCAGTTACACCAGTAAAGTAAAACAATATTTACTGAAAAGTATGTGAGGATTTCTCTTTTCTACATACTACTATTACCTATTAATTAATGTTCCTCTATGATATAAAGCAGACATTATGCCTGCCAAATGAAAACATTTCCAATGTGATTGGGTTAGGAGATAAGAAGCCTGAAAATCTTTTATCATAATGAAAATATCTGTGGGATAATGCAGATGGGAGGAGTAGGAGCAAAGCTCTTCAGTGCCCAGGAATGTTTGTAACACATGGAGACAGTAGGCTGTAGAAACAATCAGGTACTTTGATGTTTTCGAATCAGCAAAATGAAATGGCTATGGAAGGGAAGAGTCACTTTACTCTTCTCAGTGTTCCCACTAGCATTATCAATCAGTTTCAGTCCTGGGAAAATGTCCTACTGCCACATTTACATAAACATATTTCACTTTATGTGCTTTTGTTGATGTGCATATTTCAGTTGGACATGCATTCTTTTATGTTGCTCAACAATAACATCTGCTGTATTACACAAGGACAGGGCTGTCCTGAAAAGACACTAATTACCTTAAAAAATCTTATGCAGTGAATTCTTCTTAGGTGAGTAAATACAAAATACATAAACCATAGCAATACCAAGGAAAATCATTTCTGCCTTCAATTAGTATAAATGTTAGGACAGAGATCTCTTGATTTCATACCTCTGCAGATCTGCTTTTTGCCTGTTCAGAAGCTTTTCCTGGAGTGTGTATTACAAGCTTCCATTGTGTAAGCAACTGTAGCAGCAACTTTAGTGAAGTGTCAAGAAGGGTATGATGCATATCATTCACTTCACGTAGCAGAAAATTAGTAAAACCAAAGAGTACATCCTCCCGCCAGTCAACAAAGTCAACAAGTAGACCCTGAAGAGAATTCTGTGCAATATGTCGAAGTTCATCATCCATGTGGATAGACAGCCTGTAAGTAAAAGTACATGTCAGGTAATAAAAATCTAAGGAGCGTTTATTGTGGTAAAGTACATACTCTTCTCGGTAACTTAACATCGATGGAAAATTTCCAATGACCATGTAAATTTCAATGATGATATTCTGGTTTCATTACTGCCGACCCAAATTAACATCCTTTACCTGTTATTGACATGTAATTTTTGATATAGCAGTGCCTGAACGTATTCATGGATTGAAAAGAAGTGTTTGTACCTCTCCTAAAAGAGAGCATCTTTAAAGTACATATTTTGGCAATTTTGCTGTCTTCCTGAACCAAGAATACTTTTGATTTACCCACTTATAAAAAAAACCCTTGTACTTAGTTCTGATAATAAAACACTTACAGGTTAATAGATGATTACAAAATTTATGTATTTATTTGTTTACTTCTGATACAAAAATAAAAGAGTGACAACACCTCAGCTGCCTAGCAGTTAAAACAATTCTTTAGCTAAGAAGCGAACCAGAATTATTGCAAGTAAATCTTCAAAAGAAATAAAAAGAAGTGCTTGCATTTAAAAAACTGCTTTAGGTTTTAAACAACTTAGGACAGGGAAATGGGAAAAAACAGCCTCAGGGCTTTCTGTACTTTTAAAAACACATCAGACAGCCCCAAAGGTCTTCTCAAAGAGGGTGCAAAAAGATCTTGTTTTCAAATTTTATTTCCTTCTGTATTTGCATCATGTTGAAGTTCTTTTTAACATAAAAATTCTGTATCTTTCATTTGAAACAAAAATTATCAAACAACTTATGTGTTGGCAGCTTGGCAGAATACACTAAATTCAGATCAGCACGCTTTGCAATTTTGGGTTCATTGTCTTTACGATGCATTTTGTTTTAATTAACCATGAGACTGTAATTTTCTGTAGTGTGTTAGAACTCACTTTCAAAGTATTTTATCTACATCTAATCTACACAGTTGAAAACAAGAATACATTATAAAGAAATGGATAGAAATTTAGGAGGAAAAAAACAAAACAGCCAAATGGAGTGGAACCAAATTCCATGCAGTTGGAAGTATATGATGAGTTGTGGCTCATCACAAATTCACTTTATTATAGTTGCCTAATTGGGAGGCAGGGGATATTTCCTTCAAGTCAAAGGAAAGTGACTGCCATGAAACTTCACCGCTGGTGAATATGACTCCAAAAATAACTGTTATGCTTTAATAACCATGTGACTTTCTATATAAATTTGGAAACAGGGTACTTTGTTGTGATAAGTAAGGACCATTTTTGTCTCCTCTTTGGAACACCAAAACCAGAAAAACAAGCAAAACCCCTGAGAATGCGAATAAGTCACCCATGAAATGACGTCCACAATGATGCAAAATAATAATGGGAAAGAAGATACAAAAGACATACGTCTCTAGACCCAAGTTACTGCATAATGGCATTATCATATGAGATGAAATTCAAATTGAGCATAAGAATGCAACTATGTGTTACCACTATATGACAGTCAGCTTGAGGAAGCAAGTAAATAGTAGTTTGTTTGTTTGCACTGGAGTCCGCTAAATTTAAGACCTACTTTGGAATTTGCACTGAAGGGTTTCAGTGGGCAGTGAAAGGGCAAAAGGTACAGCGTATACCGGACATCTGTTTTATGACTTGTAATTTGAATACAGCTGTCCTGGCAGAAAATCTAGCTGCTGAGTTACAGGCTCCTTCTGGAAAGTGCCAAAAGGCGCATCTGTTGTTAGGATTCAACCCAAACAGTGAATAAAAGAACCCATTAACCCAAAGATGTTATTTTATCTGTAATCAAAAGAAAATATCTAACACCTTTGCATCCCAACAACACAGCCTCACACAAATCCTTGGCAGAAGAGCTTCTTAAGTTCTTTTCAAAAATAAGGAGGAACTGAAATCTCATCTCTTCAGAGTTTTTTATCATTATATTGATTTTAGTCTCCAGCAACCTGGAGGACCTCCAGGACTACTTTTTCATAATGGAGAGAAGCCGTCAATCTGGATCCAAGTAAACATGGCATAGCATAGAGAACACAGAAGTAGCTCTGGTGCTGGGGTACTATGGAGACTTATATTAAGACTAGGTCAGGTTTTAATTCCTTAAACAGTTTATTACATTCTTTTCTGAAGCTGTATTTTTGTAGACCATTTTCAGTCCACACTGTCCCAGATTAAATAGACCTAATTCTTTCGATCACGTTCTTCCTCTTGTTCCCTGGTCAATCTATTCTTCAACAGCAATGCCCTACCTTGAAAAGTGTTCTACAAATCAAGCATCTCTGTTATTGATTAGAGAAGAACTTTTCCCAAAACCTTTTAGACTTACTCCTACTTATATAGGTAAACAAAGTTTGCCTTTTCACATGAACATCACTTTTTTTGTGTGAGTTCAGTTTGTGATCCTGCTCTGCAATACTGAGATCCTACCCGGTTATTTCTACATGTTTATATGCCTCCTGAATCTTGAACTGTCCGCTGACTACCTTCCAATCTACTGTGTATCCACTTACTTTTACCTAAATTGTGTTTCCCTTACTTATACTTGAGAATTTGATTTAAAACAGCATCACTGTTTCAAAGATGCTGTAGCCTGAGGACATGTAGATGATTATAGCTTCCTAAAGGTCCCCCTTGCATCTAATTGCTTTTAAAATTGTGCTAGAAATGCTGTCCTCAGTTCGTCCTTATGTCTCACTCCTTTTCTGTCAGTCAGATAACTTAACTGAGCTTGCTCAGTCAGACCTACTGCTTTCAAACTGATTGTGGCTAAAGAATGAAGACTGACCTTTTCTGCATGAAGTTTGATTATGAAGACAGGGCGGTGGTTTCATTGACAGTTGTGAGACTTGAGGAGGGAAGCACTAATTAATGAAGAAATCCTCACTGGATTTCAAACTTTCTTAAGAGCAGTGACACATACGACCTAGACAATCCTCTGCCACTGAAGAGCTGCGACCAGAACGGATATGTGTTTGCTACCAGCTCAGTTAAGGCCACTACTAAAGATAGGAAGCTAGTTAAAACATCGGATTAAAGGAAAACACATCCTTTTTAATTTTCCTTAGGTAGAATTGATGTAATTATTTAATATGATATCTCTATGACTTGACAATTTAGTGATTTAAAACAATCCACAAGTGATTTTTAGTAGAGAATGTAAACACAAGGTAGTCAAGCTGGCCATGCATCACTGCACATCTACCATGGGCTGCAGTTTTAGCTTGCTTGGCTGTTTGCAGTCTTCACTACTAGCAGAATTAATTGCTTCACTGTTTTAGTATATCACTGGGAGGTGCATTTTCACAGAACAGAAAAAGCCTGCTTTTGCATGTAACTCTGGCTCCCACATCTGTCATTCTTCATGTATGCTTTAGAAGCAAGAATGGAGTGGCAAAAATTGCTTTGTTGCAGTTACCTGAGAGCAATATGCTACAAGGGCCTCACGGCTTGATTTACTACCACAACCCACTTACATAAGTAACGCATGCTGGAGTCTTTGACTTGGATACTAGAACTGAAATGTAACAGACTTTTCTGTACTGACCAGTATCTGTTTTGTGAACTACTTGCAGTAAGACACTGACTTGACAGCATGAAACCTAACTGCTTTAGCAGTTGTGTGTGGTAGAAGTTCAGTGAAGTGAAGTCTATCAACATAAATTCAATGGACCCCACACCAGGGAATATGATATTTAAACTTGTGGCTTATAACAATAACAATGAAAAATATTATCAATTATTTCTGAAAGATACCACATCTAGTACATTCTATTTTACCAAAGAGACCCGTGAAAATCACAAACAAAAACTAAACAGATAGCTCCATGTTTTTTCACTCCATAGAAAAAGATGTTATCTCCTGTTAATCAGAAAGCTGTGATGATTCAACTAGGTAACAAATGGGGAATAACCATGAGGAATAGTGAATGTCACTACATACTGATGGAAAAGAGGTACAGATGACATATTTACTCTCTTAAAATTTAGGAGTCTAAAATATAAATACAGTGACTTTAGAAAGATGCTAGACTTCTATGTCTTATCTGTTAATATTAGACTACTTTTTATAAGCATTTGGTTTTATCTAAAAAAAAATATTGTTACATGCTCTGTGTCTCAGTTTTTCTTTCTGTTCTCCCTCTGCAGTCCCCTAATGCTTGAGCAGCTTACCTTGCCAGCAAATCGATCAACTCCAGTTTTGACATTCCATCAGGAAGCAATCGAGGAATAGCAGCAACGCATGTTCTGAACAGATCGATTTTTGGTTTTCTTTCACCACTGAAAAATTAAAACAGAATTTTGACTAAGCTCAACAAGTAACTGTGTTAAATGAGACACCTGTAGTTGTTCAGAAAAGCGCTGGACATAGTTGTGTAACAGAGGACTACTAAGAATATCAGGACAAAAAGTCAGGCACTATAAATGAAATAAGAAGGACACATGACTAAATCCATTGAATGGATAGGTTTGATTTTGACAGTTTTCATGCGTCATATCTACATAGTACTTGAAAAATCGGTTATTACTGATTCACTTGTTTCATTCTGAGAGGAATTGCAGGACATGTCAAGATGGAGTGATAATGCATGAGGATTCCTCCACCAAGATCAGCATCTGAGTGATGCAAGCTTTGCATGAGGCAATGAAGAAAATGTTGGTGTGCACAACACACATGCTAAAAAGTAGCATAATTTAGAGTTGGGCATGGATATGGAGTTTCTGTTGATCCCTGCCTGAGACAGCAATGCTTCAGCAACCATTACCAGCTAAAACATGTTTTAGTAGCCCTAAGGCTGCTCTAAGATTTGGAATGAACCAAATGCTCCTTAAAAGTCAGGGAAAGTGGTTGAATCTAAAGTTCAGCATGAACTAGAAGCTAGTTTGGGAGTCACTAAGTCTTCTAAAAGTAGCTCAAGTTTCAGTTGCTGACTATTTTCACAAGAGATGCAGTTGTTTTCTGACCTGCTTCTAATAATTTTTGTAAGAATGTAGGTTAAAGAAAACTTTCAGACAGATCCCAGGGATTTTTTTTATTTATTTACTAATTTTTAACTCAATGATCTATTATTTTATGATTGAGTACAGAGAAAATAACCCAAGAATAACAGTGTTGCAAGCTCTACAGTCTTTCCCACAGTATTATTAATTACTAGCCTATAATATGCTTTGGAGGAATCAAAAGAGCAAGGTCCTATTTAGGGACCCTACTCTAAACAAGCAGAAAAAGATTGTTCCTGCTTTATTATACTTTTGATTGAACTAGAAAAGAATGGAGGGAAAAGAGAGACATTGAGAAGTGTTGTAGGCAAGTTAACAGCATACTGAAATTCAGTGACAGAATGGAAAATGAACCTAGTTTTCATGCACCCTGGTCCAATGCCTTGCTAACTATATTAGTCTGCTTCTCCACCCAACAGAGGACACGGTACCTGGATACTTTACTGCTGTGTTCAGTCACATGGAAAGCCTGAATGCAACACGACCTCACAAGTCTAAAATAAGATCTATAAATTAACACTGAGCATTCACTGAAAAAAATGGGTATGGAAAAGGCATAAACTGAAACTAGGCTTACTTAATTCAAAGAGCAAAGATATTCTTGTAGCGAAACCCATTCTTTCTCTTAACACTCTCGATACTTACCAGCTTGGATACACATTAATAAATTAATAGACATTAACAAAATGATGATACAATTTTAATCTACTGACTTAAATTGTACAATGAGGGGAAATTATTTTTATAACGAACTATCTCCGCCTCACTGTATCTTGAAAGAAGGTGTCAGGAACAGACTTGAAAAAGAGTAGAATATAACATCCCATCTGAGATTTGGTTACAAACAAATCCCTCTGAACTATTATTGCTAACGCAAATACTAGTTGGATTATTAACTAGTGGAAAATTGTTGGGAACAATAAAGTGCGATTGGTAATCTACAGGCAAATCAATGAGTCTTTCCTAATGATTAAATGGAAAGTGAGCTTTGTGATGTTTGCTTATTATTAGTCCTCAGTGAGGGTAAAAAGTTTATTCATTTAAGATGGAGGCATGTAAAATAATAGTCTGAGAGGAAACTCTTATGAAGGCAAATGAGTAATTATTTATAAATATAAAATCTGTGGGTGTCCTATGGATTATCATCTGCTCAGAACACTAGCAGCAGAAGATCCAAACCTGAGGCTCAAGTTCTCAACTTATTTAAGCTACCAGACACAGCATGTGCAGGGCCTCACAGGGCTCTTCAGTCAGCTCTGGCTGGCACACGATCCAATGGGATGAGCTCTGGGTGAACATACTGACAGCTGTCCTCACCTGAAAGCTGACCTTCCCACACCAGCAGTATCAGATTTAGTTAGGTATTGTTAAAAAAAATCTTTGAAGCACTTGCAAGAGGAGGTCTGTTTGTCAGAAAAATGGCTGCCTTATTCTGATTAGTGTTTAAAAGTAATTATAGCTAGTATTGAAATTCACATCTCAGTGGATGATGCAAAAGACCATCCTTAGTCAAGATTTCAGTAAGACTCTTCAGGGTGGCATTTACTACTTCAAAAATAAATGATTAAAGGATCAGGCATTAAATATAGAAGCATGTCTAACACTGTCAAAGAAAATTCCAAAATCTGTATACTTTAAAATGTTGTGATTACTCATTGCCTAGCCACTTTCCTATGATTCTTGTTATTTAAAATGTAATAATTATATAGATTTTTAGACAATTACATCAACTATACATAAACATGAAAAAATCCATAAAATATAGACAAATATAGTGCGGTATTAAAGCCCATATGATCTCAAAATAAATGTGTAGCTTTAGTGAAGCATGAACTTCTTTGAATAAAACTATAAGCAATTACACAAAACCAATACTTTTCCACTTTTCATGTACTATGCAGACTCTAAAAGGGCCACTTGAAATGCTGATAGTAACAGCTAATGATGTTTTCCATGAGTTCACGTGACTTCATCCCAGATATTAAGCATCCCAGATATTTTTTTCCCTTAGACCTACAAGTAAAAATGTATTCTAGTGTGGTTCAAGTGTATATATAAAGTCACAGCTAATCTGGATATAAAGTACAACACAAAAATACAGTAAGTTAACTTACATGTCTAGATCTGCCAGCATTAAAATCTTTAGATCTTCGACAAAAGTTACAAGATTTCCTGAAATTTAAAACTCTTTCAAGTCTACTTGTTCACTGACTCTAAAAATAAACAGCAGTGATGCTCAGAAACCATAGAAAGGACATTTACATTACAGGAGCACTTCTTAGGTAAGTACTCAAGGTTTTACTATGCAATTATCTTTTGGGAATCAAACTCTCCATCTTGCAAAAGTCCATTTACCCAAACTGGTTATGAAAACTGGCTGTGACTACTGAGTAGTATACTAGGTAGTGACAATACCACAGACATAAAGAGCTTACAAACTCATCTACACAATGACAACAAACAAGGGCAGAGGAGTAACATTAAAACATAAATACGATATCTACTGTAAAACATAGCTGAATTTGGTCAATCATTGCAGTCTATTTACTACTCACAGGATTTTTAGCAAGTTGTCTTTTTTATAGTATATGAAAAAAAACCCACAAACTCAAAGAGACCAATGTCCTTTTCATTACACGCCAAACTTTTTCCAGGGCTTATTTCTCTTCTAGCATAACTACCATGTCCACAGCTCTAACAGGAAAAATACATAAGGTCTCCTGACAGTTGGGATCTACAACCTGCTCTGTGTTTCAAATGGTCAGTGTCTTTTAAGTCTACTAGATGTCCACCTACCTAGAACTCTCTTCAGGAAACTTCCCTCATTAATAATTTTGGATGAGTGTAAAATGTTGCTGTTAACACTGCTTGAGACGCACAGGTTTGATTCTGTTCCCATGGGGTACTGCTTAAATCCAAGACTCTTACAACAAAATGATCTGGAGTTTTAATTAAGATTTGATTTGGATTACAGGAATGAACAGTAAAGGGAAATTTGAAAGAATATTATTAAATGGCATTTACAGAATTTGTTGCATTCATTTTGAAGTTGAGCGATGCAAATATACTCTGATCTGAGTGTAGGCTGACATGTGTTCCACTTTGGGCTTGCAATTTCTACCATCTAAACATTTACAAGATTCACATGGCATTTTGGCTACCTAGAGAGCATCAGTTCCATTCCAAAGACTCCAAAATGCAAAGAAGTAAAATCAACATGCAAAAAATCCAGTTGTTCAAAGTACACACTAATTCAGGTAAATGTTCCTGCTTCTTGCTGTTTCTCTAATGCTTAATGATAGACTGAAACAGAGAAGAAGTTTTGAAGTTACATCTCAATATTTTATGGGATTTACTATTCTTTAGGACTCACGTAATCATGTCCTCAGGCTCTTTGTTAAGCATCTGTATGTTGGTTAGCATCATACACCGACCCACTTCCTTGTCAAGGTGTCTCAGTATGTTGTCCACCGCTTTTCTTACTTGAGAATAATATAATGACATACCTGTAATAATAGACATCCTTGTATAATCTGGGATATTCACAGATACATATCTTTTCTAAAAGAAAGCTGCTTACTCCTGCTGTCCTATATGAATTAAGGAAAACATTTTCCTCAGGAGACCCACTAGTAATGATACTCTGATTCAGAGACAGTATATGTTGCCCTCTCCAAAATGAATGTTATTGTATGTAAAAATAAGTGATGAATAGACACACATATTTTTCCTGCAGGAAAAAAATCAAAACAACTTTTTAAAATATGTCCCTAGATAGTCAAATGAAGTCACACAGTTTGCCAAGTTATACAAAATATTTTGTTGTTTTTCATGACAGAAGTAAAAGCTCTAATTCAGTAGCAAGGTTTAAAAACTACAGGCAAAAAAGTCTGAATGAGCTCTTCTGAAACTTACTAGGTAGGAAAATTATTAGCATTGCATTTTATATGAAAAAGAATATTAGACATACAGCTTTACAGCAGCTGATGGACAGAATATACTTTAAAAATAAAACTTGAATCAACTCTTTCCAAATTCATCAAATGCTAAAATGTAAATTTTCTTTATGTCATTTTATATTTTAACAATATACTTTAATCATCTATTCTCTAGTCAATTCCTTTCCTAACTGGTAAAGATACTAGGAATTTAAAAAATACATCAAATTTGTGATCTGATGTCATAAAAAATTGAATGGTAGAGTAGAAGGTGAAACAAAATGTAGGAATTACTTCACTTAATCTTACATGTTATGCATGGAAACTAGAATATCATATAAAAAAGAGCGAAGAAATTGCTAATAAAGTATAGCATTCAATAGTGCAAACATTTACTATCAAATGCACGAGGAGTAATTAAAGTGAACTAAATGAATGTCAGCACTAAATGCTGTTTAGTCTGTTGGACGTTTCAACAGCAGTGGATCTCAAATTGCTTATTTTTCTTCATATTACTATAATGACCTAGCAATACAGGTCTTGGTCATTGGTGTAGAAACATGTAGCTTTTGTTTCAATCATGTAAATTTAGGGACTTAATAACATTCTCAGGTGAGTAGTCTTTTTTTCTTTTTTCTTTTTTTTAACCAGGCAAAACAAGCACTTTCAGGGCATGCTACAGAAGCTCTTCTCCTACAGCACACAATCCTATCTCTACACTGACTGCAAAGGAAGCCAAAGATAATGTTGCTATTAACTTTGACACTTCAGTGCAGCTTTATTTTACATTTAAATGTTTCTGCCAGTCAGAAAGTTTCACTTGGTGCGAGATACTGCAATTAAAGTGAGGATAACAAAGGAATCTTTGCTGGTTTTCAAATTTGGTACATTTTGTGAGCACAGGCACTCTTTCTAATACAATGAATATCCATTAATAAACACAGCTCTTCAGCATTGAAAGGACCTAATTCTTAACCATCTTGTGTACTTAATGCCCTTGAACACAGGGTTGCTACCACTGGTGGAGCACGACTGAAGACTTTTCTCAAAATAATTCTTAAAAATCAGTATTTGTCAAACTAAACCATACATTTCATTAGAACATAGAATAAAGCACGTGTACAATAAAGAGATCAACTGAATACCTAACAATAGCAAACTATTCTTCTCAGGTACAGAAGACTTTTTCACATTCATTCTCATTCAAGTTTCTATATTGTCCATTCTCTTACTGACCTATCATTTTAGCTTCCTCCTCTGTAAGAGTTTTGCTCAAATATGTTTTCTTCACTCTGAGAGTGTTTCCAGAGGGAAGGACAGCTCCTGTCACCGGCATTGGAGGTTCACCATCTTTTTGCTGCAAGCTATCAGCAATTACCAAGAAAGCTCTCAGACCAATATTCATTCTCTGTAAAGTTCAGAAGATGAATGAGTAACATAATCAAATAATCATATTCTACCTATATTATTTTATTACTTTGAAATGTTGAGTATGCACTTGTGAATATTTTTTTTCTCTGTCTTTGCTACATTAACTACTCTGATGTATTTTACAAAAAATGCCCATGAAATCAACAATGAATTCATATTTGCACTATGAGCGGTGCTCTCCCTTCTCAAAACTCGATTTCTGAGTATTTTCATTAGTCCATTAGCTTCTTATCTTCAGGATAAAACACATGGCTATGACCTGGAGTTTAGTGATGCATCTTAATTGGACTTTCAGTTAAACACAAATGTCATGTATGGTCCATTATGAAAAAAGATCAGTAACAGTCTTGGAAGGCCCCAGGGCTGACCACACTGAGTGAAAAGTCTGGAATGGTGCTCAGCTTTCAAACTGCAACGTGAAAACATTGCGAAGGTGAGGCTGTGTGACCTGAATGCCTTCTGGAAATTCACCAGAATAAAACTTGCAGACTTTGCATTGCAGCAATTGAAAGTCCAGAACCTTTCCCATTTCCCAAGAATGTGTTCTGAAAACTCAAGCTGTCCTAATGACAGTCTAACAGAAATGCATTTACACAGATTATGGATATTTTTCTTAGAACGGTAAAGTACATCAAAAAGTAGCCCTGTTATTTCATTGTTTTTGGACTTTCTAGGTAAAAAAAATAATAACATTTCAGATGTTAATTCACCAAGAACATAAGGACTAAGCTCAGCTTCATGTAATACAAATCCACAATGTCCTTGGTAGGACCTTCCTCAGTCAATATTGCAGGTGACTGTGATGGGGAAGGCCTGCTCAAGAATTCTTTTTGCATTTTTCTTTACTCTGCTGAAGAAAGATGAAAGCTGTGCTCTAAGTAAAGCTTGTCTTTCACTTCTGCTGTTTTTGACAGTAAAAAGCTTAATCTATTTTTCAAAATATTTTTTTTTTGTATCAAATACAATTTTTGTAGGTATTTAATACTGCTTCAGCAACTTAGTAAATAGATCTGACTGGTTAATGCTGTAAGATTAATATAGACAAAAATGTTTTTTTTATTTTTCATATGTCTATTCATAATTTAAAAATTAAAATTATTTCAAAATCCATTATTTTAAAGATACTTTTTCATTATTTTGACACATTTTTATTTTCTCTTTTTAAATTTTTTTCAGATTTCCAATTGTTTTCTCTAGGGAAAGCACTAGGAACCTGACTTGACAGCAGCATCAGTGGAGCTTTACTGGACAGAGTGATATAACTTTATTCAAATGTTTTCTTTTTTGGTTGTCTTTAGTTTTTCTTGCATCATGCATTCTTTTTAAGTAAAACTGTTCTGAAATGCATTTGAATTGTTACAGAAAAACTATTTTTTACATTAAAATAGCTTAAGGCATTCCATATAACAACAGCAGAGTGACAAGGAGATTGTGATCAATATTTTCATTTATCTTTTTGTTTTATACATTTGCACTACTTCACATTTGAAGATATTCACTAAGTAAACATGAGGCAGGCATAAACAATGCGACATTCTACAGATTAAAGTATACAGATGCATTTTACCAATAAATCAAGTTACAGATTTGTCCTGAAAATGGGACAAAGGTGAAAGCATGCTTACAATGTAATCAGAAAGTAAATGTCGCACAAGAAAATACATACTAACTAAAAAAAACCCCACACATCATACCTCAGGGTTGAGACTGAAAGCTTTTGCTGGTTTTCCGACACAAAGGAAGTCAAAGATAATTTCTTTCATTGCAAAATCTAAACGTTCCTAAAATAGCAAAAATATTGCAAATCATGGAGCTGCTCATTTCTACTACTTATTTTCTTTAAGGCAACAGAATGTTGAAAACCAGTTTAACCAGTATTTATTTAAATGCACAGAAAAACATTTTCAGAAGAATGCAGAACATATTATCTATCAGATCTAAGCTTTCTACACTGCTGTATGTTGACACACTCAAAAATTTATAGCTTTTAAACAGAAAATTATCCATTTTGGAAAGAAAGCTTTTAATTATTTCATTTAAAGTGCAGTAATTATGGCACTAACATAGTATTTTACATAAAAGGAGCTTGTTCACAGATGGCATAGTTCAGGGAAGGTTTTAAGCATCTGTTTAATTGATTCCTATCCAGAGACTTTAAGTATGTGCTTAAGTGCTTTGCTCAATGGGAATGTTTTCTGAATTTAAGTAATAAAAGACATGAAATTTCCACCACTGAAGGTTAGTTTACTTTAGCAATTCCCATTTCAGATGCTGAAAACTAAATGTGTCAACTACAAGCTGAACTTGGTTTTTGTCGGGCTTACTGCTTTAAATCAGCAACTCATTGTCCTGTGCAGTAGGAACGATTCAGTATCAGGACAAAATATTGCTCATTTTTTTTGAACTTTACTGGCAGTCAGAGCCTGTGAACAAAGGTATTTTCTGACTTGTTGGCAAGTTCAAAACTTAACAAAAAATAGGTTCGAGTTGAAGGGAAACCATTTTTTTATCCATTTTCATGTAAATAAGGTTAATCAAAATCTGTTATTCAAAAGAAGTATAACCCAGCTCAATCTACAACTTTATCATTGTCTAGATGAAATATACTGACAATGGAGTCGCAAAGTATTCAGACCATAGAATTTTAGTTGTTTGTTAATTTGTTATTGGGAAAACAAGTTGTTTAGTATTCGTGAAGATATATGCATGGTTCTCCCATACCTGTGCAATAAACTGAATTATCTTCACAAAAATGTTTAGAGGCATATCTCTTGGCACAACACCACGGGACCCTTTTGGGAAGAGCGTTGTGACAATAGTAATAAGTCGACTGTAAAAGAGAGAAAAAAAAAAAGTATTAGTCATTTCTAGACCTTGCAAACCTTCACTTACCATGAAAGGTAAATTGGAAATCCTAAGCCATTTAGAAATACTAGAATGTATTTCCTTTGAAATTACAATGTAATGGAGTATCTTGTTCTGATCCTTTGCTACAACTTCAATGGAATTATTTTATCTCGTTACTACATTACAAGTAACAATAAACAGTCAATGACATACCTCTATAAAAACATCTCCAACTTTATCCAGGTAGAGAGTGATTTTTAGTTCTTCCAAAAGCAGTAACACTTTATACAGTAATTTTAATAGGTGGGAGAATAATTGATGATGCCACAAAAGTTTCCTTTATTGTGTACATTTGGGTTTATTTCACAACAGAAATAGGTTCAATTCAAAGGAATTCTGGAGAACTATAAAACCTCTTCTCTGGCAACATTCACTCTACAAGGCCTGATTATCATTACAAATACAACATCTTACCTTTGGGTAGCTGTGTTGCTTTCACATTTAATTCTGATCATGTAAACCCACAGTAGTCTGTACAGAGATTCCAGTGCAACTCGAGCCATTTTTGGGTCCTTATTCTAGAGAAATATATAATGCATGAATAATCATCATGAACAAATCAGAAAGGAAGTTCTACAGTTAATGGATGTTGTGGTTCAGAGTTTTCATAACAACACCACAAAAGGATACAGCTTCACTAATGCCCACCGCTGCATTCCTGCAGAATGATTGTGAATCTGACCTACCTCTCCTGTTACTATTCAAGTTGTGGAAAAAAAAAAACCCAAGTATAAAATTAAATTAGATACATGTAACAATTTAAAATCTCTATTTGAAAACCACCTCAATTTTACTGTGAAAACAAGACCTCATCTTCAGTTGATTCTGCCAATTCAAAAGTTGTTGCCCTACGGTAGAGAACTGGTAGGAGGAACGTAACAAATAAATGTACTGCACATATTCAAAAGAGAAAGGACAAAAATCTGTGGATGTTCAGGCTGGCCTAATTAGCATGGTATCAGGAGTCAGCTGGACTGAATTGGATTATCTGTCTGGATGGCTATTTATGTAAATTTTTTAATGAATGCAGGATTGTCATTCAGTTTCTGTTCATATGCATTTTTCTGCTTCTGTGGCAGTTTTAAGAGTTTTCTGGGTATGGTGCAAGTATACGCAGTCCAGTCAGATGGTCTCCTGCATGTTGGGCCAACCACTGGGCTAAACTTTGAAGGAGTCTGGTACACTTTGATCTGAGATAAGATTTGCCTGGCCCACAGTGAAAATCTCCATGGCAAAGAGCTCACTGTTTGTCTGCAGACAAATGGCAAGTCGCAGATCAAAGACCATACTTGATCAAAGAAACTGCAACCAATGCCATCGATAATTCTTCAGTGTGGACTGGTCTGAGTATTACAAAATGGAAGGAAGACAACCCGCTAATGATATAGGATATGGCTCCAACTTCCGAGATGGCATCTGTAACAAGCTTGGAAATAAGAAGTACACTGCCCTTGGGTTGCGATTTCCATTTACCTCCTTGACAATACTTTATATAATAAAGCTTTATATGGATCAGAAAATTGAAAATCTTTTTTGTTTATCATCACAGCATATAATGGTTGTAGCACATGATTAGAATAAGTAGCAAAAGGAATAACGAAGTTTCTGTGGTCTATTCATTTTTCAGGATTTAAAAACGGTTTAATTGTTTAATAATCTCTTTGCTGTCAATTTTTCATCAGGTATCATCATGTCAGTCCTTGTAAATCTCAATTGTAGGGATGTGATTTTTTCAACAGATTATGACGTATGCTTACCAAATTCTTACCCTAAAGCTTTCAAGAAAAGAGCAGATAGTGACTAAGATAACAAGAGCTTGTGTGGCAGATGAAATCATCCCTATAAGCAAAAATCCAACTACTCCAGTGACAAGATAGCTCAGCTCTAAGGGCAGCTGAGAAGAGATGGAGGAGAAAAGGGCTGAGACTGGTATCATTGGAGATTTCTGAAAATAGTAGGCCAGTTTTCTGTCAGAAACAGCTGCATAGCAGAAACAGGACTGAGAAGACAATGATAAAAAGTCTGAGGAACATGCAAAGTATCATGGGCATGTCTACGGGCAAGATCTTTGCAAGTGCATGGCAGGTGGGAGCACAGTACTTTGGAAAGCATATAACATGTCTTCCTTTGGAAAACTGAAAGAAGTCCACCACTTACTGAGTCTCTTCTGTATTTTGAGGATTTTTGTCAACAAGCAAAACCCAGCCAGTAATCTTATTTGGACAAGCAGTGTTTGGCCTAATATATATGATATCTTCTTCACTTTCCTAAGAGGAGGTATTCACACTGGATTGTGGCTCCTTTACCACTGCTGGAAGTGCCTAACTCCCTGTTGGTGCCAAAGGATTTGTCAAAGTCAATCTGGGCTTTTTGAACATGGGCGGAGTCATTAACAGAGCTCTGCCAAGATCAGCTCTTTTTCTTGATTGATGAGTGCTGCTGGCTTTTATCCACTGTTGTTGCTCTTCTAGAAACTTCTTCAATGCCTACGTTTCTTTTCTGTGATTGGTGGAGGAGCAACTACACTCTCAGGAGCAAGGCCTATTTTCTTTAATGTCTTCATTTCTTTTTTCCAACAATAGGGAGTTAGGTCAGGCCAAAGGGATGTTGTGTTGGCACTGATGGATTCATTCCAGCAACAGGCACTGTTTGATCCATTCTTTGTATAGTATGTTCTTTGTTAACTATGCACCCTCGTCTCAAATTGTACTGGAGCTTTCTCCTTGTCCCATGTGGTTTGGGGTCAAGGAACTGTTGCTCCCACTGAAAAAAAATGCCTCTAAATGAAACATAGTGCTTTGACTCTCTCCCATATAGAATTCCTCCTTGAATATTTTTTTTTAAAATAAAGTTAATGATAAATGTTCCATTTAAAAATCAGGATACTTATTTACTTTTACATCACTTTCAACAGGATAGTATGAAATGCCTTTAGACAGAATTTGAGTGGGATGAAATATTTCCATGTCCTGGCAGGAGTCTCCAATAATTTAGAAGTTTGTTTCCATAAGATCTGGAATTTCCCAATCGCTTTCCCACTGTATGCTTGACCTTAATGGTTATGGGAAGGAGATTATGGGGTGTGGAGGCTCTTGTGAATCCAATACATTATGTGGTTCATGGTAGCCCACACAAGATCATAAAATTTCATATGCTGTACTGTTGTACAGAACTCTTCTAACGGAAGGATTTTGCCATCCTGTTGATCTAGCTCTTCCTCCAGCTGTGTGAGTTTGGTTTGGGCTTTGAGGTGCTGTGCTGACTGGTGAAGTGATTGATTTAATAGTTGAGGTATCTCTTTCTCTGTACTGAGAAGGAGTGGCCCACAATGTCCTTAATTTAAACACACATACAGCTACCTTAGTTTCTTCCCAAACTGAAGATTGAATGTGCCATCAAATTTTAAGACCTATGAATTGAAGTATATGTTAATGAATTACACGTGGCAAGGTGTATTCCAATTTAATTTTCAATTAGTAAGGTAGGAGCAACTTCGGTTTCAAATAATTTATCAGCATCTTCCTAATTTTCAGAAAAAAATATATTCCTGTCTGGCTCCTCAGAGATCTTACAGCTGCAGCCACCATTTCTAAAGCTCATATAACCTTGTAAAAGACCACAAAATTAACTGCAGTAACAACATGTTTTTTTCTGAATCTTTTTGCAAGTAAGGTTCTAATACATCCTCAGCATAAGTAAGTAATTCAGGTACAGGTGGAAAGAAGTCTTTAGACTATGAACATTTTGAAGAGTTATTCTAACAGTAGGATCCATATGAAGAGAGTCAATATGAATTGTTTCATTAAGACAAAGTATAGCAAGAAAGCAACAGCAATAAAGGATGCAATATATAGCTTGATGACAAGCTTCAGAATTCAACTTTTGGAGAACAGAGATTCCCTCTACAGTTTGCTTCTTGCATGTTCTACCTGTGCCATTTGCAGAACCCTCCTAACCACTGGTTCATCAAGCAGCAGTTTGTAGGCTCTTCATTTGAGCTAATCATTCTTCTTCTTATATTGGTCTTTTCAGGTAAGCACAAGACCATCCTTTCATATGGACCCACTTTAAGTGCAGAATGGGACATGAGTGACCATGCAAATAAAAGAAACATGGAGAAGCAGTAATGGTAACTAGCATACGTGTATTGAACAGTAAGCGCTGACCAGGAATCACAGCAGACTACAGTGGACGGTCAGTCTTAAATTTCAAAGACCTAACAAATGAATAATAAATGAATAAAGTAAATGAATAAGAATGGATATGTGAAGGAAAACACTTTAAATAGGTTTATTTAAGTTTTTTTTAATGAAACTTAGAGTGAAACAGGCAATGCGATTGGTGCCCTGCAACTACTTCCATTCTGATGGACAAGTGCTTTGTTTGAAAATGCCTTTGTGAAAAAAATTAAGTTAATATTGGGTCACTTTTAATGTGTAATCTAGTACTTTTTTATTAACAATCTTACCTGTTTCAAAGCTCAGGCCCAGTTGAAATTCATACTAGGAATAGGAGTACTTTTTTTGTTATTGAAAAAATCTGTTCAGCTAAGAATTTGTACTGTTGGGAATAAAATTATGTATGGAACCAGATAATAGCAATAATCCAACCCATTTACCTGAAACAGATTTGCAACAGATCATCAGTGCATACTGAAGTTTTAATATAATATTAAACCCAGAAGACACTAACCTTGAGATTGGATAGGCAGTTGTTGAGGAAAATATGCCATCTGTTTAAAAAGAACTGCTTCTGACTGACACATAGCAGGCATGTTACCAAAGGGTACAAAGCCTAAACAGGAAATGGATATTGATACCGTATTATTTGCATGTCTACACAGCATAAAAATAACGTGACAGAACTACCGTAAACTTAAAGCTTTAAGTTCTCCTTTCTGTGCAGTACATGTTAGCCAACATAAAGACATTGTTATGTAGTACAATTTTATGTTACAGATACATGTTATAGATACATTTTATGGATAAACTAAACCAACCAAATGCCTACTTAAAGCGGTATAAAAACTCCAACGATGGGCCACAAATTTGCAGACATGGGGTTAAATTCTCTCAGTTGCAGACACAGGGCTAAGTTAAATGAGAAATCACAGCATGGAAGTAATAAGACTATTACAATCACAAGGCTCACAGAGGCTGTTGAGACTTGTGAATGTTTAGATGTCTATATGCTCCTAAAAATCTGCAGTCACAGTATTTACCGAGAGACATGTCAAACACCCTAAAGAATTGTGTTAAAATACAGGCAATGTCTGGATCTGCTGGTAGTTACACTTTGTGAAGTGAAAAATAAAAAGAAGCAAGGCAGAACATAGAAGTTCAAATGCTGGAACCTGGTCTTTTTGTCGACACTTAATTTGACACTCATAAAAGTTACTCTGAAAAAGAATAAAATGCACCTCACAGAATAACAGAATCTGAAGGGCTGGAAGGGACCTTGAAAGATCATCTAGTTCAACCCCCCTGCCAGAGCAGGACCACCTAGAGAAGATCACACAAGAACTCGTCCAGGTGGGTTTTGAATGTCTCCTCAGAAGGAGACTCAACAATGTACCTGGGCAGCCTATTCCAGTTCTCTGGCATGCTCACAGTGAAGAAATTCTTCCTTGTATTTCTTTGGAACCTCTTATGTTCCTTGTAAATTTGAAACTGACTTTGCTATTTCAGCAAGACATTTCTGTTTTAGTTGTCATGCTATTATACCCAAGACTTGCAAGTTATGAGTAAAAAATATGGTAACTTTGTCTTAAAGACCAATGATTCTCAAAATCAACCTTGAAATTATAGCTTCAGCCACAGCTAGAAGTATAAATACACCATAAACCCCAATTTCTGTTCCCGTAACATACAACATAAATTATCTATAGCTAGGTAAGACATAATTTCTTGATCAAATGGCAAAGGTAAGGTACATTAATTTTTATTTTTATAATCTTCATGTCCAAAACACATATGGGAGAGGATAATTGAAGCCTTCTTGTGGAAGACTTTACTATATTAACATAGTGACTATAAGAGTTGCGTATTTGACAGGATCACAAAGATTAGTAACATCCCAAGAGTGTTACTGTCCATCCTAAGGAAGAACCCTAGAAGGGAAGATACAAACCATGTCCTGGAGTTTCCTACATCTCTCTGTTCCCTCACAAGAGAATCTCAAGAGACTAGCTCATGCGAGATGCCTTTAAACAGAGAACAAGACAAGATGAATGTCTCCATCCTGCCCATACAGGGAGTGCACCAGTTCATAGAACACTGATCTTGGAAAGTAAGGTCGTCTTTAGACTCTAAAGAGTGTGCTTTCCCCCTGGAAGTCTGGAAATATGCACTGCAGCTATTTCTGCTAACTGTTTGCCTTTCCCCTCCTCCACCTTCTCACAGTGTTTATATTTCTAATCACACCCTCACAAGAATCTATTCTATTTTGTCACTTTTAACTATGTAGCCTCCGGTGTGGTATGTGTAGACAAGCAATCAAATGCAAAGCCCCAGCTGTGCAATCCTTTCCCAAGCACGGAGTATTGACTTTGGCAAGTACAGCCACCAGTTTGGGGAAGTTCTATTTAGTGTAAAAACTGTACAGCAAAGCCCTTACCCTGCTGCAGCTTCAATAATGTTTTATTAATTTGGCAGAGCAGAATAGAGCCACACAAACACAAGCATAGTGAAATGAGACATTTATCCCAAGACTCTGACTAATTCAAACCGGATCAGGACTGCACCCCAGGGGATGTTCTGACTTCCCCCTGGGACTGGTGTGACGGCAGCAGAGAGCTCAGGCACTCTCCTGCAGTCTGCCCGCCAGATTCACGGTGCTAGTGACCAGCATTTGCCGAGAGCGATGGGAACAGGGAAGTCTTTTTGACTTTCACATAGAATGAGAGAGGACAAATGACAACTTTCTTTACTTATAAGGTCCAAGACTTCAAAATGGATTAGCTAAAGCCACACTGCTGACATGCGCTGACCCAGTTGGAGAGAGACTGCTTAAGGCGGCCAGCATCAAACTGACTCAGATCCTCATTTAATTCAGATCAACTCATGCTTCCAAAAATATACTGCAGTGCCACTGTTCATCTCACAACAAAAAAAATGAAATAGGGAGTTGCACAGTAGCCAAGTTACAGATTTAAATAGGCATGTGTTATAAATTTTTTCATTCCCGCAATGTATTATTTAAGCCCCGTGAAAGAGTCGTTCCCACATGCCTCATTTGTTCTCGCTTGACAAGAAGTGAACTCTATTCTTTCTCCTTTCCTCCCAATGTTTACGCATAACAAGTATGAGAAAACCTAACTATTTAATAAACACAGTACCAGAAGCTGAAAATGTCTCTTTGCCTCACATCGATTTAGATCATATTCTGAATAAAATAAGTATGGTTATTTTCTGCAAACACAATAATCTTCCCTGCAAAAATAAATGTGTTGGTTATAAAGCTGAATGCAGAAAAAAGTTTTGCAATTTCCCAAGAGTCTTGCTCAGAGTTATTTCTGACAAAGAATTTTAGCCTCTGCTTCTTAAGGTTACTAACCAATGAGTGCTTCTTTCGTGAGGAAAGTTCAAGTGTTGTATCATACAGGCTTTCAACAAAGTTCCTCAGACAGGGGACATTCACTTCATTTTTAACAGCCTGAAAGAAAATGCCATGTTAGTAAAACACTGTTTCACAAGCTGTTTTATCTATTTTTAAGAAATTATTTATTTAACCTGAAAAACAAACTCACAGCAGCTACAGGGACAAGAATTTCAACAAACAATCCTGCCAGTGCATGCTTGATATCTTTGTCTTTAACTTCAAGGAAATAATGTGCACATTCCTAAAAGAAAAGAAAACAAAAAATGTAAATTGTGTATCAGTTGGAACAAAGGCCTCTAAATGTTTTCTGAATGCACATGAAGTATCATTGACTATTTCTATCTTGCAAATCCCACAGAAAACATTTGTCTGTTAACATCTAAATCGGCATTTCGCAGCAAGCACAAAGCAGGACTTAAGATTAAACATCTGTTCCTCTAACCATGATAATCCAGACTCTCCATTGATTCCAGCAGTGCCCAGTGGTGTTTTGGGGATAGAAAGGGAATTGGACTCAAGAGCTGACCCTGTGTATACCTTCAGGAGACAGAGTAATAGACATGGACAGCTTTACACAATGAGAAGCCAGAAAAGGAATGTACTTCTCTAGCACAATACTCAAGAAAAGAAACAATCTTACTGTAGATATTTTGGGATAAATTTCACTGCTAGGATCCATTGCTGATTTAGGGTGAAAACAAAACTGTGCTATGTGAGGGAAGAGACCTGTGGTGCAAACCACTACGATTTCCAGCCTGCAACTGAGGAATGAGAGAGAAAGTTAAAATGTGCTTTTCTGCTAAACATGCAGTGAATTACTACCAGCACAGCTGTGCTGCCAGGAAGTGAAGGAACGGAGATAAGCATCCACCCACTCATGTGTTTCTGTACAGCTTCTCTGAGGACCACAAATTATGATGCTTTAGTTACTTCTTCCTCCCTGGGTCCAAGGCCCAAACAGCCACTAACTCTACAAGGAAGGTTTATACTTTAGGCCACGTATCAATTTTCCTGTCTGCAATCAGGATTCTACACCATATAGCTTCAGTCACTCCAGTCCTTTCTGCTACACAGCTGAGGCCCCTATACAAAGACAGCAGCCTTCCTGAGCTGCTTCTGCACTCCATGGTAGAAGACAGGCTATTTTGAAGCTAGCTTTTGTGATTAGGTTACCCTTTGATAGCATCTCTTTTTACAAGAGCAGAACTGGTGTGCCAAAGCTTACAGCTGAAGCACCGTATGTAGATACTCGAATTAACAGAAGAATCACCCAAAAGATTGAACCATATTTCAACAAACTGAACAAAACTGGGTTTCCTACATACACAGTGCATCCTATGATGCATTGTACTATACTTAAGAATTACTTTTGTGCTGAGGCACTGCAGTTAGGGAAGGTAGAAATCATTTGCAATCAAATTTCTACTATATGGGAGCTTTATCACTGATTTCAATGGCAGTAAATATTGTATCCCAGAAGTGCTGTGCCATAAACCTGTGCTGTAAAGTCATTCACTCATACTAGTCATGTGCACTGAATTTATATTACTTTGATATCTTGACAGCTCTGGCTAACTCAGATCAAGTTGACACATACTATGATGTGTTCATATGATGAAGCATAAGGTAAAAATAAAAATGAGCTATTTCTGTGTTGTTAATTACGTTTTAAATATGGTTTGAAACATATTACAAAACTGAAATAGAACGTGCTTCTTATTCAGGACTTAGAGAAATAATTCTGTGTGTCTGTACACCTGTGTATTTGTATTCCAATGTCAAATTCTTACTTGTAGGCAGCTAACATTGATCTTTTACTGCACTGATACCATCAATAAATTCCCTTACATGTAGGTTTGCACAAAACCTGCATTTTTGGCTACAAACCATGTAGCCATGATGGTGATCCCAAGAAAAAAAACAGGAATAAAAAAGTTAAGCCAAATAAACCTGCTGATAAGAACATTATCAGCAAGAATGTAGACTTCAAAATATTTAAATATAAAATATTTCCTTTCATAAAATTATGTAATCTCTCAATTTAAAACATTCATGATAGTCAAAATATGCTCTGTACTAGTGCCTCTCTAACTGCGTGGGTACAAAACATACCCTACAGGAGCAGGGTGAGGTGTGGTGGAGAGAGACAATACTTCCAAGAGAAATTCCACCCAATTTTTGCCTCAGTTCTCTGTCTCTTCCCCTGTGCTTTTCTCTATCAGAAGTTCATCACATCTCTGGCAACTATGTCAATGGTGGAAGATTAACTTTGGAGGCACTGAGCAGCTAGGGAGACATAGCTAGGCAGGGACACAGGGCAAGGAACACCTGTGACATGGTAGAGTAAAAGGCCTGGAGCCTACAGAACCAAACCTCTTTTTATTGGAGAGTGAGATGTAGGGACTAAGGGTATACAGCTGATGAAAAATTGGTATGAAACAATATACTCCAGAGATTGGACACTGGACTGCTGAGGCTTACAGCAAGTAGAAAGCAGCTACACATCCACTTATGTGGGAATGACACACAGAAAATCTTCTGAGGTTTTATAGAAAAGACGATGGGGAGCCCATTCTAAAAAGACTGCGAACCACAGTTAAACACTTAAGAATTTTACCTGCATAAACTGAAGAGAAGCTTCAAAGTCCTCCACAGGATACATCTTAATGCGAAAGAATTTCATTCCCATTATAAGACTGATAATGCTTTGAACTACATAGGGGATTTGTTCTTTATGCCGTAACTCTTTTAACTCTGCCATAAATTTCTTCTTTACAGCAGGAAATCTATGAATTCATATTAGTTAGTTACAAGAAAAGTATGCATTAATATTTGAAATGTATTGCAAGGTATATAAATTGGGAAAAAAAACTAAAGAAGATTCAACCTTGGTTCTAAAATACCATTTTGGTCAGCATGTGAATATATTTTGTTTTATTTAGTTTTCTTTCACTTCTGATACACTCAGAAAACAAAGCCTACAGCCTGATCTTAGTCCCTTTATACATCTCTCACATTATTTGCTTACCATGCCCCTCTTATGGAAGAGCTAACAATATCATTAGAATAACCTCTTTGTGTTTTTCAAAAATCCAAGATGAAAGATAGTTTTCTTGCAAGTGCATGCAATGTTTTCAAATGACAATGATGAAGTCTGAGAAAGTTATATGATTTTCAGAAACCCAAACTGTTTTGGCTACATTAAGCTATGTTGATTGGTTTAGTACAACAGATTCACTCTCAGCAATGCCAAGAAGCCAGGAGAGAGATCATTGTGTTGATGCTGTAAATTTCATCCTCTGTCTAGTTTGTGGTGTAAGGGTATGATGAAATGTTATGTTGGGTACACAAATTTCTGAATCTGTCTGCTTCTAGATTAATAATTTAAGACCTTCCCTACAAAGTGTTTTATATCATCTGCTCAAAGAAATGCAGGATGAAGAATTCAGATGCAGTTACTTCAAGTTCTGAACTGAATTAACTGCAGAGATATTTTAAAATGTTGCTGTGCTGGAGGGTAGCCACTTTTAGGTTTGCCCAGCTAAAAAAAAAACATACAGAAAAAGAAAAAAAGTATAGCTCTCTTCAGCCCTTTGGGCTTTCCACAGTCATCATTGCTGATAGAAGAAAAACAGTGCAGTTGTAGTTGAGTTGAATTTATTCAGTATCACTGGACTACATGCAGAAAGCCTATGATTGCCTGGAGTTCTATGCTCTAGAACACCTGGATGAATAGAGGGCTAATAAGCTGAAATGACTTATTCCTACACTACCTTTGAAGCAAGAGAGAAAATCAGAATAGTCACATAATATATTCATTGATAATTTCCATAATTAATGGGTAATTTAAGAACTCTGTACTTGTTTCAAAACTTCTATTAATACTGAAGACATAAAAATCAGAATATTCACATGATAAACAAGTAGAACTTCTCAGATTTGTGACGGAAATTATGCTTACTTTGCTTGAGCTAGAACACCTATTACTTCTGCGTACAAATCCGCAACAATGTGCATATTTCCAGTGTTAGGACCAAGGTACCTAGCAAGAGATAAGAAAGAATTAATGGCTGAGAAAGCATACTGCTTAAACTACTACTATTAAAAAATTAAGAAAGTAATTTTTTATATAGTATATTTATATGATCAAGAGCCTTACCCTTCTTTGTACTTAAAGTGCTTGAAAGCCAAGTTAATAACATCATGTACCAAACTGTCTATTACAGGATGAAGTGGAATCTGAAAACACAAAATAAAGCATAATGAGTACACACATATTTAACTTCAAGCTTCATACCTTAGCACTAGTTTTACTCATGAGTATCTGCCATATAGAAATATGATATCAGCTGAAAAGGCATCTAGCTAACAAAACAGCTGGAATTAGCCAGTCATTTAAACTTCATTTAGTGTCAAAGACAAATAGCTCTGAAGTTTGGCAAGGTGAAGTCTGTACAGAATACTATGTATCCTAAAGGTGTGAGCAACTCAACAATGAACAACTATGCAGGATGTATCTCATTTTTATTAGACTCTTAAAGATGGAAATAGGAAGAATCATAAATTCGACCGTATTGGTAATTTCCATAATTTAATTAGTTAATGGAAAATTTAAGAACTCCATACCTGTTTCAAAACTTCTATTAATACTAAAGAAAAAATAAAATCAATAGCCAGATCTCTTCTCTCCATTAAATAGTCCCTCTGCTGTTCATCACTGCAAAATCAAACCAGGAAACACAAGATTTAGAAGATGTGTGTAATTCATATTATATGACTTCTTCAATTACAGAAAGACAGGTAACAGTGGATTATGTTCTATTTTTTAAACTGCAGTCCAAAATTTCATAAAATAATGCACTGATATGCTCTTAAAATCTGAGATAAACAGACCAAATCAATTTCTTTCCTTCACCTTCTTTCAAATGTTTAAACGTCAGTCTGCATTTTCTCCCTTTTCTATGTTTTAAAGTCAACGCAAATTTTTTTTCCAAAAAAAAACCCCTCAAAACAAAGACAAGTAAACTTTTGGATTCTATATTCTAATAAATCAATTTTATTTCCAATTCCTTGCTTATAGCACCATTTAGACAATTCCCAGTAACACTTTGGAAGCAAACATAGTAAATTATTTTGTGCTATCAAATCCATATTTAGACTTGTGATGGGTTTTGAAAAACACCTTAAAAGTACTGATGGAGAATTCACACCCAAACTGCATTCTCTTTTTAAAACTGTTCCAGTGTTATTGTTTTCACTTTGGCATCATTCGTCAGACATTCAGATGCAGTGAAGAACTGTCTATGCATTTCAAAACACCAGGTCTGCCAGTGTTGATTGTTCTGCTGCTTCAGTGAAGTTTCTAAATGTACTACCAAAGTATTTTGAGTTTGAAGAATATATCTGTGAAAAAATGCCAGACCTGAAAATAAACCAAGACCAATCTATTGCCTTATCACCGAGTAACTGCTGATATCCTAAGAGATCATTACATTTGTTTGAAGTTCTCTATTTTTATTTGCTTGTTTGTTTTATGAACTAAATCAACAAAGAGCTAATGCTCTTTGATTCACTTTTTTTTTTTTTAATTAGGGACAGGCATGTGTGAAATTTCCATGACTAAGCAGAATGCTGTATAAAAAATATCCTTCCAAGGGTCACAGAATTATTTCCTGCTCACATAAGTAAAGAAGACAGATACAGATTATATAAACCACTATTTAAATGACATTACAGTATCCAAAACAGCAGTAAAAACCATTGAACTATCAGGAACATAAATCTAAAGTCACAGTTATTCCATCCATCTAGAAGCTGAGAAGAGATCCAGAAACAAGCAGAAAAGGATGACAATTCTCAAGCAAGCATAATCTCACAAAAGCTGATGGGCAAAACATAACACATATTACCTTAGAATCTGTCAACAATGTATGTATGCTAGTCAAACCCATACCTTTTAGATTTAGTGCTTGTTCTTGGTCTGTACTCATGAGATTCATCTTCTATGCCATTCTGTCTTTTATACCAATCAAACAAAGTGCGCAGGATAGAGGGTAGACAATATTCGGAAAGCGAGCTCATTGAGCTTATTATCTATGGGTAAAATACAATAAATCAGTATATCAACTGACGCTCAAGTTTCCCCAGCTCCTTTAAAAAAAGAAAACCAATTAAATGGCTAGGCATGTTCTTTCACTTTTTTATCTCATTTTTGAGATCCAAGGTACAAGCAGTGACTTAATATTCTGCACTTCCTCTATAAACATAATGAGAGATACAAAAATGGGCTGTATGTCTATAGTGTCTTTCCAATAATGATACTAAAATGCATTAAAATTATGTATCACACCTTACAACACACCAGAAAACTACCTAGTACTTCAAGGTCTTACTTTTTTTTGTTAAACAATGTCGATTGAGTTTGTGGACGTTATAAAGAAAGAAAAATTGATGAATCAGAGGTACTGTCTTTATAGGTTTTATCTGATTGCTGGATGCCCCTCCTGAAACTCAGATTATATTATGAAATCCCACAAGCTCTGAAAACGATCTTAATCAATTGAACGTGAAGATGCGTCCATTTTACTATTAGGCTCACATACCTGGTAACTCATGCTTCTCTTTTATATATCTAGCAAAACATGTACATTTTCCCATGTCTTTGCGCAAATAAGTTAAACACAGTTTAAAACTATTCCTCAAAAGTTCTTGATTAAACAGCTATAGTGGCATACTGGAAAAGAACATTACTGTTCACTAAGTAGGAACTTTTCACCAATTACAGAAATGCTACCAACTGTGTTACTGCTGAACTACAACTTACAGGAAACTATAAAGCTACAAAACATGAAGAAATAAAAAGCTAGGATGAAAAAACCCTCAAACCATTATTATGCAAGAGGATTATAAATGTATTGCAACTGAATGTTCACAGATACAGCATTGCTGCACATTTTAAGAAAACAGAAATCAGCTATTTAAAATAGGAATAAATCTGAAGATTATGCAGGTCGTGATCCTGCGAAGTCCTGAGTAACAGGAGTGAAGTGCTGATGTACTTCATATCAAGTATATTGATCATGTCATTAAGTCTGTCAGGTCTATCCACCAAATTAAATTTAAACCAATCAACAGTTTAATGTTTCAGATAAGATCAAGCTTGTGTGAACTCTGTGATTAAGACTCCATGACTAAGATAAGAGCAAAACTGGGAGATAAAGCACCTTACATACAATTCTCAAATTCTCAAATAATACTAAAGCCTTAAATGAGAATTTTTGTGGCTGACAGTTTAGATCAATCACTTTGCTCTCCTGTGAAGTTTTTTTAGCATCAGGATTTAATTAATTCACAGTGATGTTGTGGTTTAAAGTTAATGATCACTTCAAGGATAAAATATTATTCAGGTATTATAGACTAAAATTAAACATGTAGCATGAGAAAGCTGTAGGAACTGCCTCTTAAAAAGAAAAACTAGTGCTTTCAATACAGTGTTTCCAATGTATTTTGTTACCTGAAATATGAACCAAGCTGCTCTGGAAGACAGCACGAAGACACTGCTTGCGGCAGTGACAGGCCTTTCATGAAGAATTACTACAGCAGCTCAGGCTCAATTATACCAAAGCCTTCAGGCATAAGACTCCAAATACGTGCTTACAAGACATGAATCACATAGTGTCAGAGCAAACTACCCACTCAGGGAGCTTAGACATTTCAAATGATTCTCTATTGTTTTTCAAAAGTTTTTCGGAAGCTGTTGTAACACTGGTTGTTAATTGTGAGATGGAGTGAAAAAGGGATTGCTGGGGAAGTATAGAATAGAATCATAGAGGGGTTTGGTTTGGAAAGGACTTTTCATGGTCATCTTGTCCAACTCCTCTGCAATGAGCAGGGACATCTCCAAATAGATCAGGTTGCCCTGAGCCCCATCCAACCTGCCCTTGAATGTTTCCAGGGATGGAACATCTACCACCTCTCTGGGCAACCTGTGTCACTGTCTCACCACTCTTATTATATAAAAATTCTTCTAATTTATATCTAGTCTGAATCTACCATTGTTTAGTTTAAAACCATTAACCTGTGTCCTATCACAACAGGCCTAAAGTAGACCTAATATCCTTAAGAGATCACAGTATTTAACTGTAAGTGAAAAGTTGCTTCAATCAGGTCTTCCTGCATGTTCAGCAACATATTTTTCAGTGCTGTTCTCCACAGCTACACAATTTCACTCAATGCAAAAAGTCAAGATGATTCCTGTTAAATCTCAAGCCATACTTTCTCTGCTGAATTTACAGTGTGTGTCTTTAGCAGGGATAAAAGGTCAATATAGCTTTTTAAAAAATCTTTCTGTCATTGCACTTCTAAGACAGGAAGGAAGGGTGGACTGGGCAAAGACCTGGCTCTCAGGCAACAGGAAGGGAGGGAAGTCTAGCCAGTACATCGGTTACTCAACCCTTTCATTTACTGGAAGTAAATCCAGGAGTGAGATGAATTCTAGCTCTGTGCTGCTCCTGAAAGGGAGTGCACAGATGTACAAATATGTCCTTGTTGGACAAATGATCATGTTCTTCCATCATAAATGAACTACCTACAGTATAGCTTAAGGATAAGAAAGCTGCACAAGGAGAGAGCTGTTAAAAATCTGTGTTCACAGAGCATTAAATGTACTTTATGTAAAACTGAATATTTATTTTGGACTAATATGTAAGAGTAAATTTAATGAAACTCTGACCAAATAGTTTGCTACAATTTATATACTCTCTTAAAAGTCTTGCTATATTGTCAAATACAAATGTAAGAAACGTTTCCATTAACAGTAGATAGATGCTCTTAGTTTTCTATTTCACATAGGAATTTCTATGTGCTTTAAAAGCAAATACACTCAAAACTGCATTCAGTTTCCAACAATATCATTATTTTCTTGTCTCTGCTTTTTTCCATATACCATACATGTCAGTATGTATGCTAAATGTGCGTTTTATTGCCATTTTACTTAGTAGGTTTTTGGTACTTCACTTTTGCAGAGTGTTGTTTCATTTTTTTCATATCCATTACTTGCACAGTGTTTGTATATTCTCTCTTCAAATTGTTGCGTAGATTCCAAACAATGAACATTGCAAGTGAGATTTTACAGTTTCTATCAGTGTTGCTAAAAGCAGAATACAAAAAACCATTGTCTTAGCTATAATTAGGATTTCCATAGCCATACAATAATGTCTTCTTTTTGTTCAACATTTTTCCACTCCATGCATGTCTATAACAAAGCTCCATAACTAACAGCAATAGAGATTCGAGGGAAACAACAGCTGCAATGAAATCCCTTCTTCTTGAAACCAACAGCAAACTCTCATGGACCACAGTAAGACCTGGATTTGCTTTGCAATATATAAAATTAAACAGACAAAGTTAACAATTCCTACTACAAATACTCTAGACTGTGGCAGCGGGAAGGTGGAGACACAATCTGCCCTAAGCTGTAGTCAAAGCACCTACATGATCTAATTCTATTGGACTTTTTTTTTTCTGCTAATACATTTCTAAACAAGTCATCTCTAACTGAAAAACTGTAAAAAAATAATACATTAGGAACAGTCGTTTTTGTGTAGATCTCCTTTCATTCACATCTTTGTCCTAAGCAATTTTTTTGGATGGTGTTAAGAAGTTAAATCTCCCTGGGAACAGTTGAAACTGGTAACTATTAATTTGGACTCACAGTTTTCATTTATGGCCTTGGTTCTGTGAGTAAAAAAAACAAGATTTTTTTGTACCATAATTTTGTAGACGGGTTATTTCACCTAGCTTGCTCATAAATTAGCAGCGTTCATAGATATTTTACTGCCAGAATTTATATTTGCAGCAAGTTCAGTTCTAAACATGTTACCTTTAATTTTGCTTTCAGAATTATTTTTTACACGTTGCTTGAATCTAAACTTCTGATCAGGAACCAAGGTTGTTCCATGATCCCATCACCAACAGTTCTTACATTTTCTCTACTATGTGCCCTTTTGCTAGTGAAAGACAATGTGTAAAACACAGGGAAAGTGAAAACACAAAAGGGGCCAACTACAGTGCTACTGCAATGACGATATTATCATTAACTTATTAAATCTAATAATTAATATATTGTATGGGAATCATTATCAGCATGTCATTAACCACGTTTAGGCTGTTATGAAAAGGGAACATTTAATTATTAGTATGTTGCGTAGTGTTTATCTATTTATATTTGTATTTCCCACATCATCTAATGCTCTTCTAAGAAGAGAGTGGTATAATTAAAATGAGTGCAAATATTTGTGCAGTTTATTCTGAAACTCCTGCCAACAGGCACCTCATATAGACATATAGCTTCATATGAAAACTAAGCCTTGCTGTTAAGCTTTCACTTACACAGCCAAAACATTACACTCGTTTTGTACTTTTGGAAAAATGTCTCCAGATTGATCCAAGATTATACAGTGCCCTTTTTCTGCCTTTGGTGTTGTCAGTGGTGGTAAGAACAGAAGATACTTTAGTAGGGAGTGAGAAAAGACTAATGAAACTATTTCCTTGTGTAAGGATAAGCCTCTTGGATAATTATGGGGATTTTCACCCTAGCTTTTGATCTTCTCTTGTACTGCAATTTTATGGTTTCCTGTAATAGGAAGTTTAAGTCATAGTTCAGTACAATGATTAACAACATTTCTGTAGCTCGGGACACCAAGCATGCTAATGCTAAAGCATTATTTTTTTGTCAAATATTCTTTGTCAATAGGCAACTATATAGCATTATTCTTTGTCAATAGGCAACTAGAGATGACTAATCAAGGATTTTTAAAATATGATTTAAAATATCCTATAAAGATATTCAAAACCATATGAAAAAACTACTACTGGTGCTTGAGAATGGGCAGCAGAAAATGTTAGTTCTCAGAATGTCAGAGATGAAGCTGTTTAGGGAAATAAGCAATGCTTTTTTGATCACTTTAAATGGTCTGAGATCTTAATGGTAAACTTGATTCTGATTACTCTGCGTACCTAAAGTTCCATTCTGCTCATTGTAAATTACTGCAAAGGTGAGTTTTTGGCTGTTTTTTTTTTAAATTTCTGAAGCTGACCTGTAAAAAGCAAATTTAAAATCAGGTCATGCCTTCCTTTTGCTGCTTTTTAATTTATAGTTAGAAGACATAGCTTGGATATTTTAAAGTGACTAGTGACCTGTTCAATTTAGAATCACAGATCAATTTCATTGAAATTGAACAGAGATAATTTTAATAAACCCCAAAAAAGAGAAAATATTAGGTTCTCTTGACAGTGTGTCACTTCTGAGGCCTTAAAATTATTAGACCCTTGAAAATGCTTGTTCTTGGAGGTTGTCTCTCTTTTCCTCCTTCATTTCTGCAGTAAAACTGTCAACAGTGTCATGTGTGGCCTTTCTTGTTTTTGCTAGATGACTTTTATGTGTTCCAAGAATAAACACTGAGGCTTTCCATGCCTGGAAGGCAGAAGCAGAGGATTGTCAACCTGGTCTTCCTTCATCCCATAGACTTTTAAAATATTTGAGTTAACTTAAAAAAACCCAAACTTAATGGTTTAACTTAAAAGCACATGCTGTCTAACTTAGATTTTAGTATCATGTGTAATCATGACCTTCAGAGTTTTCCAGGTAGACTATACCTTCATTTTTAGTATCAGCAAAACTATCCAAACTTTTGTGACAATTCTATAATACTGACATCTTATCATTTGCAAAATAGCTTTATAATACTGAGATGTAGTAATCTCATCCACTGAGTGAAACATACCAAGTAAAGAAAGACATTTTGCTCTGTCTTCCTGTTTCTACTCTAGCTGAGTTCTATCAAATCTCTTCTGTGTATTACAAAATTTTGAATGAAAATCTAACTATGATATAGCCAAACAAAAATGAATTTGTTAAGTATGAACCATGTTCTTGAAAACAGGCTCATCTGCCTTCTCCCAATCACAGGTGCATATCAATCCCAGGAGCACTAGAACATCTCAAAATTATAATGCTGTTCAAGCACAGAACAACATGAAACCTGAAAAAGAGAACATTCTCAGTAACTGAGGCTAATGCAGACAGATAATCTAAAAATTTCAATGTGAAACATTTGTTCAGAAAATTTCAAGAAACCAAACCCAAAGTTTTCTGACAAGATGTCTAAGGCAATCTCAGCTCTATACTTTTCTATCAACTCTACACACAGGTAGGATTTCAGATATGCAGTTAGAAATAGACACAAATATTGTGTATAACAAAATTTGCCTTTATTTGTCTGTATTTTTGCCCCCACCATTTAGAGTAAATTGCTGCAGTAGCAAATACACATTTTTCACTCTAGGAAGCATTTTCCATTCTCATTAACTGATCTTGACTTAATTGTTCAATTTTCTGTCTATGTACCAATAACAAAGAGAAGCATAAATCTCTCTCTGCCTTGTAAAGGACCACAATTTGCTTAGCCATGAATATTTAATCAAATCATGGCCACCCATTACGTGTTTGTTTAACACATAGACTGCAGGAACAGTATCACAAGGTTTGCATATGGGTGGATTAATTTATTTTTCTTTCTCATTTGTGTGTTACACTCTTCCCACAGGAAGGAAAAAAACCCAAAATTAAGGTCAGAATGCCACAAAAAAGTTTCATTAGGCAAGTAGGGAGTACTCACAAAGCAACCTTCTTTAGCCTACAGTGACTGGCTTCCCTGCAGGGTCTCTCTGTGGTCAGCAAGGCAGACAGGGAGCTCCATAGAGAAATGAGAAGTCCTACCCATTGCCTCCTGCTCTGAGGAGCATTCTGAACAGGCTACCTCTCCCCAAAAAGCAGATACTAAACACAGAGACAGCATCACTTTGTCAAGCTAAAATTATGAAATGAGCCTTCGTGAATGCCAGTGGGGTCTCAGAAGGCATCTTTGCTTCTGGCACAATGTATGGGAAAACACAATAAATGGGTTCAATGCCTTTGAGGTTCTCAAGTCCTACTGTTGTCCTATTACCTCTCCCCAAGTTAAATTAATCAATACGGTACCTGAAACTCATGGCATTAGCCACAGTTGCTTTCAGAGCTGTTGCTGTTGCTTCTGCTAGCTCTTTCTGTCCTGTATTTCTGGTACTGCTGGCAGCACAGTGGTGCGGGCAGCCATGGAGTTAGCAAGCAATGGTGATAGCAATGGCAGCTGAGGCAGAAGTGGTGGAGCAGCAATTTTGCTGCTTATTGACTTTACCCTTCCTCTTTGTTAGGAGTGAATTTTGGCATCCTTTTTGTAACCTCAAGTCTTTAGCACCTATCTTTCTTTATTTCAAAATAGGAAATGGTGGTTTTTTTTCTAGAGTTTTTTTTTTGTTATGAAATACTGCTGACAGAAATTAATTCTCTTACACTATCACTAAAAAGGGTGTATATTGCTGTTGGTTTGGGATTTTATATGTGTCTGATTTACCTTACATAATAAATTTACTAATCTAATTACAGATATCAGTTTCATTTTATTAATTACAATTTTATTGTTTTATTAAATTAAATCTAATTCTTACACAAATTCTATTTTAGTTTATAATTCTTCTTCTCTTCCAATGATTTTTCTCTAATTATTACATACCTTGACATATATAAGCATTTATTCTGACAATTGATTTTATGCTTAATTTTAAACACAACAGATTGTCTAGGTCACAGCTACAGAGACAAAATTGACTGATGAGACAAAGACAATGATTCTAAAGGCGCTCATAGTAACCATAAGAGAAATCCCAAAAAAGAAAAAATGTTCCTGTTGCAAAAGCCAGTCTAGAAAAGTACAAAGTTTGTTTTGAAACCTCCATCAGTAGAACCAGGAAAAAATACATGTACCTAAAATGCTGTAAAAAGCGAGAAGTTGTATGGCAAAAAAATATTGAGCTTGACAGCTATTAAAAAATCCTCATAATTTAAAACCACGAATGGTTAGACAAAGCAGTTATCATTCTACTAAAGTGCACTGACAGATACTGCTTTTGCAAAATGCAATGATAGTATAAGGACACTAGACTGCTTTCCAAGCATTTGTCTTATATAATAACATTTCAAGTGTCTTACTTGATCAAACTGAGGGTCTTCTCCTCGTTGCAGAGATTTGGTCAGTGGCTTCTCCTAAAAGAAAATATATTAAATATGTATTACTTAAGATCAACACTGTGATACATTCTACCAACTCTACTATTATTTTTCTGTTCAATTTTTACTTGCATAGTTTGTCTCCTGAGCAGTTTCATGATGGAGATAGTGTGTGTTTCATAGGCAAAGGAGACCTCTACATAACAACTGACCTAATACTGACAGAGTGTCTTCAGTGTCTTTCCAATAAGGAAAGGATTAATCATTTATTACACCTAAATTACTAAATTACTGGGTGCTCACTGACAGTAAATTCTTTCAAAATCCTGAAAATCATCTAGTATTTCCCCTAATACATAACCAAGGAGCTCTATTTAGCTACATGACATGCCTACTTGTTATAATACAACCAAGCAATACAAACATGTGCACAAATCACAGATGTAATGCATCATGCAGCACATACTAAAACAAAAGTGATTTTAGAAAAATCAGAATTCTATTTTAAGGAAGATTATTGTGGGGAAAGTGTCTGTATCATTAAAAAAAAAATAAATAAAAAAAGGTCATTTAGTTTTGGAACAGAAACAAATTTTCAGAACATGTTCTTAAGAGTACCTAAAAAGGCCAAGGAGAACTGCCCAAGCCAGAAAACTTGAGTCCCCACATGTGAACATCCGTTCACCTTTATGGCTTTTTTTCCACACAAGCTCAGCTACTGAGGCATGTAAATGAACATAGTCCAGTATGCAACAGTATATAAAGCGATATAAAGCATAAATATCCTAAACCACAATGAAAATAAACAATACATGATGGCGGATGACAGTCTGAAAAACATCACCATCACCATCACAACTCTGCAATGAATTGTACTACTGTTGCTTGTGTTTGAAATGTGCCAGTGCCTCATTCTTCTGTAAATCATGCATCTTTCTTCTACAGCTGCAAGGTCGGGGCTCTCCCACCAGCTCAGCGTGAGATTTTCTGTTCAGCTTTCAGTAAACTATTACACTCATCAGCATCTGTTAATGTATTAGGCAAAATAACCATCACTGCCAGGGCATGTGAGATGCAAAACAAACAAAAAAATTGTAACGCTGCTGTGATAATGGAATGGAGAGACTTGAGGTGGTTCAAAGATTTCTATTACTGAATGTTTCACCCTGGAGAAAAGGTTGCCCAGCATAATCTGCTGACTGATTTTGAAATTAATTATGCTGATCCACTTGTAATGCCAGCTGGCAAGGAGGCTGGATGCAGGGTGACCACAGTATCCCCTGACTACCTAATAAATACAAAAATCAACAAAATGTTTTCTACTGAGTCACTGATTTATCTAGGACAGTCATCAATATTTTTTGTTGTTATCTCTAACATCTACAGTGACTCCTCTAGGTTACATTAAGGGCACAACAACTATTAATTAAAACTTTATGACAGATTACTGGTAATGAACAGACACAATAAAATCAGAAACACATGACACTACCCCACTCGCAGTCTTCCTCCTCAATCAGTAACTCAGTGCTACTCTATCTAGTTGTGTCTCATGGGAGGACAATACTCCTTTTGTCTGTCTCTATACAATGAGAAAGACAGCAGATAATCTTTCAAAAGTATGTTCAAATTATTTAAAAGGAGAAAGATTTTAAAATTTTCCTGGGTCCTGGACAAATTAATGTACTGAGAATCAGTGCAGCTTAGAAAAAAACCCCAACATACAACCTTTTTCTTAATTAAATGTCTGATTTTGTTACAGAAGACTTGTGTTACCACACATTTCTTAAGGTCTGTTTCAATAAAAAAGGCTTTGGCATGCAGAAGCTTAGTGTCCCCATGCCTGACACTGCAATACTTGGCTTTCGGAGTAGTATCTAAAATCCTGCAAAAATGCATTCAGTGTTTCAGACAGAAACGAGGTGTGAGATGCCTTGTCAAAGGCTTATCCGTAAGGTGGACACAACTAAATGAAGCAAAATGTACTCTGGGAACCCAGGTCTGGAAGTGTAATACCCATGTCCTAATCACCTTTTACCTATATCTGGAAGCACACACAGCTCACAAATACTTCATTTCCTCATGATGACTTTCCCCAGGGACTGAGATTCTGAGTTAATGAAGATCTCTCAATTTTTTCAAGACAATACAACTCATCTCTTGTCTTCTTACAGGTGACTGGATCATTAGGGCTTCCCAAACAGTTGTACATTCACCTAAAGAAACTATTCAGAGGCCATGCAACGGACTTGGTCACAGGAGAAAGCAGCCCCCAGAATGAAGATGACTGAGACTTTTTTCTTCCCTTCATCCCATCCTGCACCTACTGCTGATCCTGCCGTTTCCTCTCTCCTCACACTCTCGTCAGGCCAGCAGCTGCTGCTGCAGCTGTCTCTGCCTCTTCTTCATCCTCCTGTTTGGGTTGCTGCTACTGCTGCTGCATTTTCCTTGACTCTTTCCAAGTCTGCTGCCTCCACTGACTTTGCCTGCAGTGACTGCAGCAACAGCTCAGCCCAGCAGGACCCAATCTCACCTTGTGAAGCCAAGTGTCTCTGCCTGTACCCTCTGTTCTGAGAGCTGGGTGCCCACATCAGAGCAACTTGTTGAACCCTTTAGTGAACGGCAATAACCACAGAAAAAGGTATCTGGGGGCTGGAAATTTGAGAAAACTCAAAATAGAAGTCACTACTGTTCACTTTTTTTACTAACAATGAGTACTGAATAGATAATAAACTGATAAAGACAAAGGGACAGATGAAAATACGCAGTTTGGTGTCTAACACCTCCTAAAATATAGAAGTATGATTGCTTGCATGATGAGGCTAAACATTGACCATGTCAGGAAGACACTGCTGAGTAACTTCAATGACAGCCCAATGGCATGCAGTAGCTTCAAGCATCCTTTGAAAACAGAATTTTTTCTTTATGCAATAAAGATTCCTCCTCATCTACTGTAAAGAACTTGCCTACTCTATGTCACGTAGTTCTAACATCCCTACAAATCTTACTTTTTAATTTTATGCAGTATTTTCAATGTCATTACTATGGCAGCTGCTATATAAAATGTATTTATACTCATAGTAGATATTTTCATTACATACCAAAGGTTCCAGATTGGCAAAGACAAGGTTAAAATGTGTAATAAAATGAAATTGCCTCTGAGTAATGTATTCTACAGCAGTCTATTTACCCTGGTGATACACTTATTTCAAAGCTTTAAAAAAATATTTAAAGTGTTTTCCATCCTGAAGGCACAATTTTTTAAAACTTTATTTTCTTGCCCACACAATTCAGAAATGGCAAAGAGGCCCTTTTATATTATGAGTTGACTCCGAGTCTGTGTAGCTATAATACATTCTACAGAAATGTCTTACAAATCTTGGATGAATAGGTAGGCTGAATTTGGAGCCAAAGCCTACAACCACAAAATCTGAATAAAGTTGTGATTAATATGAAAGAGACTATAGCTTTCTGAGGTATTAAAAACATCAGAAAATTTCAGAAGAATAGATTCTCAATAAAAACGTTTCAATTTTTAATCACCAAGTTAAACATCCTTATTTACTGACTTCAATTGTACCCTCTATATCTTCTCACACTGGAAACCCCCATGAAATAAATACACATTAGAAAAAGCAGTAAAGGTCAGCAAAAACAATTCTGCATTTAATATTTGAAACTACAATTTTTCAATAAATCTATGTAGACTTTTTACACTGCCAATTCTTACGAAACTCTCATCTAAAAATTCATATACTTCCTCTGCCTTGTTGCTGTTCTGAAAGCATTAGTAGAATATAATAAAATAGAACATATTGAATATGCAATAATGAATGGATATTTTATCATATTTGCATGTATGAATTACAGAATCACAGAATGG